>CAUYPK010115981.1:0-22059 GCA_963574355.1 Loris lydekkerianus | reverse complement strand
TACAAAACTTTTAGAAGTGATCAAGGAATACAGGAATGTCTCAGGCTACAAAATCATCACCCGTAAATCTGTAGCCTTTATATATACCAACAATCACCAAGCCGAAAAAACAGTCAAGGACTCTATTCCTTTCATAGTAGTGCCGAAGAAGATGAATATTTGGGAGTATACCTAACAAAGGATGTGAAAGATCTCTACAAAGAGAACTATGAAACTTTAAGAAAAGAAATAGCTGAAGATTTTAACAAATGGAAAAACATACCATGCTAATGGCTGGGAAGAATCAACATTGTTAAAATGTCTATACTACCCAAAGCAATATATAATTTTAATGCAATTCCTATTAAAGCTCCATTGTCATATTTTAAAGATCTTGAAAAAATAATACTTAGTTTTATATGGAATCAGAAAAAACCTCGAATAGCCAAAACATTACTCAGCAATAAAAACAAAGCTGCAGGAATTACGCTACCAGACCTGAGACTGTACTATAAATTGATAGTGATCAAACAGCATGGTACTGGCACAAAAGCAGAGAAGTAGGTATCTGGAACAGAATAGAGAACCAAGAGATGCATCACCCATTTTCTATGGGCATACATTTATGTTCTTTCAGCCTTTTGCTAATTTAAGCAATGCCTTAACAATTAGTCTTGCACATAGGCTGTTTTGCACATGTCCACATATATAGAAGGTGCCAAACAATGTCTACACATTTTAAGAAAGGAAAAAACTGCGTTAAAATTGTAATACTCAAGTCATGTTTGACTTTTGCAACTACAAGAGGTTCTCAAATATGACTTGTATTTATCTTTTGTTATCAGAATATGTTGAGTGATACAATTTTAACACAGTTTTTTTCTTTCTTAAAATGTGTACACATTTTTTTGTCACCTTCTGTATTTGTAGTTTAAATTCCTCGAAGTGGAAACACCGAGTCAAAAGGTGTAGGCATTCACATTTTTGATAGATAATTGCCACACTGCTTCCCACAGAGGTTATATCAGTTTATATATCAATTTATACCCACTAGAAAGTATGAGAGGCTCTCTTTTCTTGCTAACATTCTCGATTTTTTAAAATCATCGCCAATTGGACAGATAAAAAATAGCTCATTATAATTAAATTATGTACATTCCTCTCTAGACTGTCGACTTTTGGAGAGTTCATTATTTGCTATTCCTCACATCTCTCATTCTTTGAGTGAATATTAGCTGTGTGTCAGGCAGTGTGCTACTTGCTGTGAGAACAGATGGTATGCTGAGCCAGCCTCTAGCTCGATGACACATGTAAATGTTTTGATAATACAGTAGGTAAATGCTATAATTCCAGGTAGGGGAAAATAGACAGATTGTTGTAGAGTTCTTCTGTGTAGTGAACATTGTATGGGTATTGCTATATAGGAATCTCACTGTCATGCTCATTTCTCTTGTGAGTGTGATTAAGCATATTTCTGTATGTTTGAGTCACTCTTCTTCTTTCTGTGAACCGTTCTTTGTTGTTGTTTTTTTTTTTTTTTTTTTTTAATTTCAGGTTAATGTAAGGGTGCAAACTACTAGGTTACAATATTTGCATTTGTTGGATAGAGTCCCTCTTGTAGTTGTGTTCCACACCTAAGCAGGGGTCCTCAAACTTTTTAAACTGGGGGCCAGTTCACTGTCCCTCAGACCGTTGGAGGGCCGGACTATAGTTTAAAAAACAAACAAACTATGAACAAATTCCTATGCACACTGCACGTATCTTATTTTGAAGTAAAAAAACAAAACAGGAACAAATACAATCACACTGCCTCATGTGGCCCGCGGGCCGCAGTTTAAGGACCCCTGCAAAAGATTGGGTTATTGATCTTTTTGCTGATACTTCATGAAAGTAGCTCTCTGTATGTAATAGGCAACAATTCCCCCAGTTTGCCTTTTGTCTTTGTTGATGTTTTTTGGTGTGCTGTATTTTTAGTTTGTGCGTGTGTGATTTATCGGCTCTTCCTTTTGTGGATTCCGAATTCTGTGTTAGTGTTATATTATCTTTCCTACTCTGTAAACACATTCTTTCATCTTTTATTCTAGTGCTTTAAAAGTTTAATTTTAAATAAGTTCATTTTGAATGTCTAATATTTCTAGTTAAATAAGGAAATAAATACTGCTTTTTTAAAAAAGTGAGACACTACATGAATTTTCTTACTGTATCATCTTCTTAGCACTCCTAAGCTTGAGGTTGATCTTGATCTGCATTTGAAATAAGAAGTTGATAGTGAGCCAGTGAATTCCAGTTGTATCTTTTTAGGGATGATACAAATCTCCCTGTTGTCTCAGCTTTGGGCTGAATTGAAAATACTCCTGCTCATCTGTAAGTAGTCGTCTTACCCATACCACTCTACTAAATCAGTCGTTCATTTGACAAGTATTAACTGCCCACTAGAATACTCTAAATAATTGATTGCTATTTGAATCCTTTGGTCCGGTGGCAATAATCTAGATCAGTATTTTTCAAGCTTTTTTTTTTTTTTTTTTTTTTTACCTCATGGCACAGTTAAACTCCTATGGCACACTTAAATTATGTTGACCAAAAATAAAGAGTAAAAAAAAGAATATACTTACTGTGCTTTGAACTTCTTTTGAAAATAATTTAACTAATGAGGTCTTCTCATGGCACACCAGTGTGCTGTGGTGCATGGGTTGAAAATCACTGATCTAGATGTTTAGCAGGGTGTGGGCAAACATACAGGCACCGTCTGTTATGCAGGTAATTGCTTTGTGCATCAGGAAGCAATGGTATCTCTTTGGGACACAAAGGTCCATTCTCATCTTTGTCCAGTATGTATCACTTACTGTGCTCTTTACAGGATTCATTCTGATCCTGCAGTCAAGAACTTCTTGCTCTTCTTCTCATGGTCTTGTTATTTTCCTATTGATATGATCAGTGATTCTTAGAAGATAATACTGCATGTGTATGATTTTGCAAATACATAGTTGAAGATTGATGTAGAAACATGACCATAGGTACCCTGTTACATTTTTAAAAATTTCCTTGTTAACTTTGAGCTGAAAATGTCATTGGTATATTTATGATTATATGTCAAAGCATTTTTCTAAGTGGCGGCATATTTTGTAAATATGAGAAAGCTGTTGTAGTGAAACATCAATATGATTTCACTGTGTCATTTTTAGAGAAAATTATGAAATATTTCAAGCATATTACAAACACCTGTATGCCTACCACCCTGAATTATCAAATCCTCTTATTTTGTCATATTTACTTTATATATCTATTTTCCCTTTTTATAATTCTCTTTAATGAAGTTGATTCATTTTGTGGTTAGATAGCATGGGTATTTTATTGTGGTAATCAGGTATGTGTTTTTTTTTTTGTTTTTTTTTTTTTTAAGAACAGAACCATAGAGATACAGCTGAAGCTCCCCTTGTACTCTATTGCTTTTGGAATACTTCTGCATTTTTGTAGGTGTTCTGAGACAGACTAGCCTTTTGTGAAGAGAGCCAAATGCTGGGAAAGCACAGTCTCTGCACACAGGGAACACTCTCACGGGGCAGCTGCTCCTCAAACTTGCCTGTTGCATTGGGAGCTAGTGGAGATTTGCATGCAAGGGAGCAATGCACTATTTCTAGGATTCTGTATCTATTCAAAACACTCTCGATCAGTAGATTTTGTATAAGGGTTTGTTTTTAGTGATTTCCTTTTATCTCCTGCCAGTGGTAATTTTGCAAAATGTTTTTCCATGAACTAGCGCAAGGGGCACAGCTGTGATCCCATGGCCACATCTGGTTCTAAAAGAAGCCTTTCCTCCAGAAAGAAAGAGCAGGATTGAGGGCAAGCTGACGAATGATGCATGTTTTTTCTTCCCTGCTCCCTCCTACCCAGAGCCAAGGGACCCTGTCCAGCCTCACTTAGCCCTTCCAAATCAAAGAAAGGGAAGGCTCAGGACCAGCATTGCCACTGGTCAGGGTGGCGCTGAGCTCCCCCTGGTGTCTGTGGCACCAACCTTCTCTTTGTGTTTGTGTTGTTGGTGGCAGGGAGAGAAGGCAATCTTGCAAGATCTAGAGGAAAGCAGTCAAGGTAGAGAGCAAGGATGCCGGGGATGGAGCCAATCCATCTATTCAGCTCAGTGTGTAAATGAGATGAGACACTCCTTGGCTCACCCACCCAATAGGGTGCATCTGACACGTTCTGACTGTCCATCTCCTCAATGTTGATTCCAGAAAGCTTCCTACCACCTGAGATAAACTCAAGCACTAGCTTTTCCTGTTTTTGACCTCCTAGCACAAAATCCTAGCACAGTTCAATTTTAAAAGAGTGTCTTCTGGTTTAGGCATGTATGTTCTTTTAAATTGAAATATGCATGCAGTAAAGGGCAGAGGGCTTATAAGAACAGTTCAGTGAATTTTTGGGTCTGTGTGCAACTGTGTAACCATTACCCAAACCAAATTATAGAAAATTTTATTCTTCCAGGAAGGCTCCCTTGTACTCCTCCCCATCAGTACCTCCCAAAAGGTAACTGTCGTTCTGTGATCTCTCGCCAATGATTACTTTTTCCTGTTGTTGAGCTTTACATAAATAGAATCATACAGTGTGTAATCTTTTGTGTCTGTTTTTTTTCACCCAATATTATGACTATGAAGTTCATCTGTGTTATGTATAGTTCTTTTTTTATATCATTTTCTATTTAATAATGACAGTAAATAATCAGTTTGTATACTACTCTCCAATTCACTATTTAATCCTGAAGACACATCTATGATGTGCATTTAGCATTAGACTTCTTTCACAGATGACAAAAGGGCTACTTACAATCTTTAAGTATTGCCCCCAAGGTCACATACCTAATAAATGATGATGCCAGAACTAGTTCTGGTTTTCTGACTCACAGCATTGTTCTCTCCATTCATCACAAAGCCTATCCCTTAACCTGTGTTATGGTCAGTGGAAGACAGAAAGGATGAGAGGCGGGACAGGCCCCCCAACTGTACTTTTGTTAGTGTTTTACTGTGTGGTATTTTGGTTAGACACTGGCCAATTAACTTAAATGAGTTCACGTTCAGCTCAGCAACCCCCCGCCCCCCACTAGCACCTGTATTGGACGTAATGTATGTGGAGGGAGGGGAGAAAAGAGGAAGTCAGCTTGGCTCAGCAGCCAGCCACATCCCGGTGTCTCAGCTTATCAGAAAGCAGACCATCCTGGTTTAGCTCTGAGTTGCACACAAACTGTATGTTCACCCAGTGAAGCTGTTGTTTGCAGGCCACTAAATATGTCATGGATAATTATTCTGGAGTCACATCAGTGAGGTTTTTGGCCTTTGAGTCCAGGCGAGCCATCTTGGGCTCTGTTTGACTTCTTTGGGGAAGCCAGAGTAGTGTGAGGAGTTCTCTTCTTTCTCTCAAGGCATCTGTAGCTTATTGATGGCCTTGGTTTTACTGTTCATGCTGGGTCTTTATTGTTAAGGCATCAGATTTGACATAATAAGATGCTGAGTTTCCTTTTCCTCCTAAAGAGGTTTGCTGATACCCTATCTATTCTGTATTGTCTTTAAGCAAGTGAATTCCTTGCTGATTTATACATGGCATACGCAGCAGGTTCCAAAACATCGATCTACATTTTAATAAAGGAAAAAACCTATATTAAAATTGTAATACTCAAGTCACCTTTGACTTCTGCAATTGCAAGGGATACACGATACAATATACAGCATAACAAATGTTATTGGTGTAAACTGAGTATTACAATTTTTTTTTTTTTTGAGACAGAGTCTTAAGCTGTCGCTCTGGGTAGAGTGCTGTGGAGTCACAGCAACCTCAAACTCTTGGACTTAATCTATTCTCTTGCCTCAGCCTCCCAAGTAGCTGGGATTATAGGTGCCTGCCACAATGCCCAGCTATTTTTTTCTTTTTGTTACAGTTGTCATTGTTGTTTAGCTGGCCCAGACTGGATTCGAACCTACCAGCCTCAGTGTATGTGGCTAGCACTCTACCCACTGAACTACAGGCACCGCCAGAGTATTACAATTTTAATACAGGTTTTACCTTTCTTAAAATGTGTATACATTTTTTATACCCTCTGTATATATGCATTTCCATAAGCCCCCATGGCCCATAATTCTGGCCCAGGGTGTGACCTCTGTGAGTGCAATAGTAGGACCTAAGTTCTTAATGAATGGTCAAAAACATGAGCCTGCTGGTCAGAAGGTAAGATTGAAGATTAGGGGCCAGGAACCTCCTAACCCCAGGAAATCCAGATCCTAACACCTGGATCAGAACCTCGGAGAGCTCCAAGTACATGGCTGCTGGCAGCTATACACAGGCAGGAGTAGCCCTAGTGCCAAGTCCACCTTCCTCTGTAGGAAAGAGCTCTTTTATGTGGACAATAAGGAATTTCAGGGACGTGGGCCTCAAAAGTCTTGGGCTTATAGGTAAAGCAATACATTCTTTAAGTATAGAGAGAAGCAAAGGTTCCCACTAGAGCCACAGGTGGAGTGGTTTTGAGCCTCCCTCCTATAGTCATGATACTGGTTCTTCTTGGGAGGTGAGATGTAGAAAGAGAGCTCTGCTTACAAGGCTCTGTCTTTGGTGCTGTGGTCATCTCTGCCCCTCACTACCTTTGTGGCCTTCATCTGATCTTGCATCCTCTCTGACAGGTCTCACTATTTTTATGTGTAAAAATATGTCTGGCAAAGTCAAGTATTTTTTTCCTGACAGTATTATTGTAAAAAGGAAGTGAAAAAGTATGTGCTAAAGCACTTTAATTTATATAAGCCTTTGCCAGTGTTAGGTTGTATCATTGTTAGTATCATCACCTATTTTTAGCCTATTGATAGCAGCCTAGGACATCAGAATTCTATAAATGTAAGGTGTTGTCTAAGAAGTGCACCCTTTCTAACTTGTATATGCATGGTGATTGGTACTAGGGGGTCAGTATGTATGTCAGAAGAAAGTACACAGGGACTTGTGACTTGCTGTGCAATTTGAAAAGTTTTTGAATAAAGGAGTTTATGCTATGATCTTTTGGAAACAACTGAAGATCTTAGCAGACATTTGTTTTAGGAGTGTCATTTGTGGCAATGTGGAGGTCGAACTGGGAGGGGAGAGACTGGAGACAGATGGATATGACTATAATCCAGGTAGGATTCAGGGAAAGAATGGTTAAGAGATAAACTCTGAAGCTAGGCAGGATGGGTTCTGATTCTGGATTCTACTTGTTTGACCTCGAGCAATTTCCTTTATCTCTCTGTGTCTTGGTGTATCTGTGAATATGATGGTTATACAGATTGAAAGTGGCAACCATGTGATGCTTTTAGAGAATGGTTGGGCACATGGGAAGCCCTCAAATGTTAACTGCTATTCATGTGAGATTTTTCCCATTTTTATTGTGGTAATATATAGAGAGAGTATAAAATTTGCCATTTTAACTAATTTAAGTGCATAATCAGTGGTATTGATTATTATATCCATAATGTTATGAAACCATCACCACTATCTATCTCCAAAATTTTTGCATCACCATAAACAGAAGAAGCTCTATAACTATTACAAAATAACTCCCATTCTCTCTCCCCATCCCCAGGTAACCTCCAATTTACTTTCTGTCTTTATGAATTTGTTTAGTCTAGATATTTCATATAAGTGGAATTGTATGATATTTGTCCTTTTGTGTCTGGCTTGTTTCATTTAGCATAATTTTTCTAGGTTCATCCATGTCATTGTATATATCAGAACTTTATTACTTTTTGAGGCTGAATAATATTCCATTGTATGGATATACCACATCTTACTCATCTGTTGATAGGCTGTGGATTATTTCTATTTTTTGGCTGTTAGGTATAATGCTGCAATAAACATTGGCATAGAAGTTTGCCTTTGCGGCAAAACCTTCCACTCTGTTTGGGTCCCTGCTTTCAATTCTTTTGAGTAAATACCTAGAAGTGGAATTGGTGGGTCATGTGATAATTCTGCCTGTAACCTTTTGAAAAATGCCAGAAACTGCTTTCTCAAGCAACTGTGCCATTTTACATTCCTGCCAGAAGTGTGTGAGGGTTCCAATTTCTCCACATCCTCACCAAAACTTGTTATTACTATATATACTCGAGTATAAGCCGAGTTTTTTTCGGCACAAAATTTGTGCCGAAAAACCCGAACTCAGCACAAATTTTGTGCCGAAAAAAACTTGGCTTATACTTGAGTATATACGGTATTTATCTTTTTGATGATAGCCTTCCTACTGAGTGTGATGGCATTTCACTGAGGTTTTGATGTGCAGTTCCCTAAGGATTAATGATAGGCATATTGACATATGCTTATTGGCAACTCATGTATTTTCTTTGGGGAAATGTCTGTTCAAGCCCTTTGCTTAATATTTGCTTCTCTCCTTTCTTTGTTTTTTAAGGTAATGCAGGAGGAATGGAAAGAAACAGAGAGATTGAGGAAGTAGATATAACCAGACTGGGTGACAGGTTAGATAGGGGGATTCATGCTGAGTTTTGCAGCCTTGGTAAGTGGGTGGATAAGAGGGTGTTAGACAAGACAGACCCAACTCCCCTGGGAGAAAGGGCAAGTTGGAAAGTAAGTGTTGGTTTTGGGTGGGGCTACACTGAGCCTGGGTGTTGTCCAGATGGTAAGCTTGCCGAATTCACTGCTGTGTCCCTGTGTCTGATTTGTTTCTCTGAAAAAAAAAAGGGACATATTTTAAGTTTCGTCTTCTCCCTGTTTCTACCTAAGAAATAAATTAAGAAAGTTGCTCATCATTTGTATTCTGTATCTGGAAAATTGGGGGAATGATGGCATCTAGGATTTGTGGGCCAGCCTCTCTCCTGTGCTGACTTCTCAGCCTTGAACACCTGCTCTTGATCAGACCAGTCCTTTCCAACCAGCCTGTCATGGTGGTTGTCTCTAAAATTTGGATTGTCTCTAAAAACAGATCTTTTTAATAAATGGATTTCTTGTATGAAGTTTGGGGTTGGTCAAGGGGCCATACTTGGGAATCTTGATGGCCACATGTGGCCTTGAAACCACAGGTTGTAAGCACCCCAGCCTCAAGGTGTTTGCTCCACTTCCCTCACTTTTCCCCAGCTTTGTGCCATCAGCAACTAGTGCTGAGAAAATGCTTGCCATGTTGCCCCCAATCCACCAACTTGCTCTGAATTACTCCTTGGCAAAGTTGGCTGTTGTGCTGCTGCATCTCATTGTGTCTAGGTTGGGAGTTTGTGAGTATGTAGTCATGTGCATGCTGTGGTGGAAAGTGATATTTGAACAATTATTCTTTCCCCAAAGAAACAACCAGTGGGGAAATGAGGCTACTGGATGGTTTGTCTTTACTTCTAAAGTCATAGCAGGCTGGCAGCCATCACCAAGAAAGCATCCCATCGTGTGGCTCAGGTGGGCAATGTTTGTAGATTGTCCCCTGATGCCATCTGCCTGTGAGGCTACAGGAGCCTCCGGTGACTGCTGTTCTAGCAGGTGCTAGAGCTGCTGAGGTGGGTGTTCATGTATACACACACACGCGCACGCAAAGCTTTGTGTGGCGGGCAGAGGTACTGGTGTTGGCCTGGGGCTGAGCTTTGCCTAGTTAGTCCTCTGAGCTGCCAGCTGAAATTCTCAAGCCAACAAAGCACCAGCCCTAGTTGCTGGGTTTCCGGTGGGGCCCTGGTGAGGGAGGAAGAGAGGGTGAGGCTTCTGTGAACAGAGCCAGCAGTTGGGGAATTGGATATGGTAACACACATGCAGCTGTGCAGGAAGCTGCGGAGAAGTAGCAATATTTTGACATGCTTTTTTGTTTTCTTTCTACCTCTGCCCCCTCCTTGGGCCTGATTGTGGTCCCCTATCGAATTTAGCATCCTCATGCTCATTCCATAGAGGAACCCCCTCCCCCTTTTTTACCCAAGCTACTTCTCAAGAACATATATCTCATCCTTCAGTCCTTCTCACTATTGAGCCATGCTTTGGGTGAGCCCCTGAACTTTCATTGTTTCCCAAGTTAGCATGAACGTGGATTCAGACAAGCCTGGAACCCCCTTGCTCCTTTGGGAAGAATTCCTGTGCACAGACCTGCACTTCACATGCCTTCAGTTTGAACTCTTAATGCTTTTGAAAAGAATTGTGTAAACTATTAAAGTAATTTGAAATAATCATATCAGCCATCAGGTTTTAAAAATCCACATCTTAACAGAGCTTTGGTAAGAGTTTACCTAGAGCAGGGGTGAGTGAACCTTTTCTGTCAAGGGTGAGGTATTTAGGCTTTGATCTCTGTTGCAGCTACTCAACTGTGCTGTTGTGGCATCAAAGCAGCTCTATAAACTAGTTAAACGCATGAACGTGGTTGTGTTCTAATGAAACTATATGTCCAAAACTGGGTGGTGGCCTATAGTTTGCTGATCCCTCATCTAGAATGATAGTCCTTATTTTAGTCTGTTATCTTTTTTTTTTTTTTTTTGGTCAAGAGTTGAAAAGCTAGAACGTGACTGTAAGTGAATTTAAATTATCTTCTTTTGGGTTTAATATAATTATGAGCACAATGGTGATTTGGGAATATACTTCTCTAAATTGCTGTTGAGAGGAATAGAAATCAGAAGGATCAGAAGGCTTTTAACGGGGGGAGACTTCTTGGCCAAAGCTTGTCATTGTTCAAAGAGGAGAACAGGTTGTCACTTAGAGCTGCATGGTGACTTTTATTCATTCTCTTTATAGTCACATGGAATGGTCGTAATCTCATAAGGTCACCTCACCATGCTGGGTCTTATTCCTTTTTATAGGACCAGGTGCTTCTCTGATAAATATAGGAAAAAACTACAAAAATATAGGAAATGATGTTTATAAAACATCACATTATGCTTAGTTGACATCACTGTAGTTCATTTGCAGAAAGATGAACCTTGAGATAGTCAAAGAGCCATTCTAAATTTCAAACAACAATCTTTTTTTCCTTTTATCTGTCCTTGTAGGAAATAAAGAAAGAGATGAAGAAAGATCCTCTCTCCAGCAAAGCTCCAGAAAAGCCCATGCATGAAGTGTCTGGTGGAAACTCTTTGCTGTCTTCTGAAACGATTTTAAGAACCAATAAGAGAGGTATGGAAAGGGAGAAGGTCCCCCTCCCTGCATGCAAATAAAAACTGGAAACTTCTAGTAAACTGTGTCACATTTTACGTTGCTAAAAAATTGAATGGAGTTTGCCCTTTTAGGCATAAATTTAGGATGTGCACCCACATGTGCACAGAGCAAGTAACTATATGGTAACTATAATAAAGGGAATTAATGAAACATTTTTTTGACAATGGGAAAGTGGACTAAATTTGTAAATGATTTTTCTAAGGCTTTAGCTTCTATTTTCATATCTGTTTTTATGGATGAAAGGTGAATTTAGCAAATGCTGTGGTGCATGCCTCAGCTGCGTGTGTCCGACCATACTCTCCTTTTAATTTAAGGCAAACTTTACCAAAGTTGTCTTTCTCCAAGGATAGGCTCCTTAACACAGACCCTGCCTCTCTGGGTTTATGAGGCAGAATGTGGGAAGATACAGCCAATGCATCCAGATAATCAGGAGACCTTTAACAATTCGGTTTTCCCTCTTTTGAGACCTCAAGGCAGATTTTTCCGGCAACAGCTTGTGTGTTTTTCTCCTCTGTCCCCCGACTTAGTGATGGTAATTGTTGTTTAAATTTATGTAGAGGAGAATATAAGACTGTATAGATGACCCTACTCAGTTTTGTACTGTGAGAAGTACTAGGTTCTCTCAGCATTCCCTGGCCTCAAGGCAGGGCACACACTCAGTGTACCAGTAGGTCAGCAGTTAGCTGCTGGCTTGTTTCATGGACTTATTACTTCCTCAAAAAGAATTAGAAAGGTGTTCCAAAGCAGGAGCAAGAAGTGTATTAGCAATGGGTTCCATTAATAAGAAAAAAGAAGGCAAGTTTATGTAAGCATGGGAAACAAGAACAGCTAATCTTTCATAAAATTTAGATAGCGTAAGAATTTGTCCAATAAACTGCCCATTGATCATAGCGCCCAAACCATTAGCTTAGTGTCTCTCTTCCTTCCTGCCTCCAGCTGCCCTGGGTTACATTTCCTTTTTTGAATTATTCAGATGAAATATTGGCTGGAGGCCCATGTTAGTTAGCAGCTATAGGATTTTCTTTCTTTTCATATATATGTTTTAAATCCCATCGCACCAAAGCAGGGGATTTCCCATTTTAAGAATTGAGCATATTTTGCTATAAAATTGTCATCTTCTCCTCAAATGCCTCCTGCGTCCTTGCAAGTAAGCTTCCAAACTCCTGTGACCGGCACTCATTGGATTGGGAAAGCTGGAGTTCAGTGCATCTTTCTGCATTTCCAAACTTCCCTGGCTGGCCTGAGCCCTCCCTGTTTCTCCAGCAGCTTCTCGGGTCAGTGGACCCAGCAGTTGCATGAATGTTGACTGGAGATGAAGCCTCTCTGGCCAGCCCTGTTTTTTGTAAAGTCAAGAAGAGATGTAAGGTAATTAATGAATAAGAGAAAGAATTAATTAAGGGAAGGAATTAAGGTAATTATCTGGATGAGTTCAGTAAAATTACCTGAGAACTTTAAATCAACAAAGGAATAGAACTTTTCAGATAATTGTCTCTTTATAACTGCAAATTTGGCTTTTGAGTTCCCCCGTGGAATTTTTCATTCACCAAAAAATGAAATGAGAAGGGGGTGGCTGACTGACTTACATTCCTTTTTTAAGCCTTCTACCTTAGGCCTGCAGCCTGATTATGACCAACCTTTTACTTTTAGGCATTTCATATACTGGATCAGCCAGTGGATGTGAAAGCTGAGTACATGGAGGCATTCTGTAAATATGAAGCATATACCAAACCATCTTCATTCCGTCACAGGCTTCACCCTGACCTCCTGGGTCACCTGGGTCTATCATAAATTTCCAGTTGAAGGGAAGCATTGTGTACTAGGACCAGTGCTGCTTTTGGCCCTCCCCCACCCATCAAGACTAACAGTATTCTACTACTCCTTATAATAAACAGCAGGGGAGGATTGATTGGCCTTGTCAAGCCAGATAAATAGTTCATTGTACTGAGCTCAAAAGCTACATTTTTTCCCACCCAAAATCAATGAAAAAACACTTTTTCCCTTTAAAACAAGGATCATTGGCTAAATCTGTGGGATGATTCTAGCTACTTGTAAACACTTCCATCCAACTAATTTTTAAAGTTTTCTGAGATATCCTAAATGAAGTTTTCCTTCTCCCCTTTGTTTCCATCAAGCTTTGTCCCTAGCAACCTTTCGGATGTTTTGGTCTATTACTGTTGCTATTGCTGTGAGGGAGGGAAGTTGCTTTGAGAGTTTATTAACAGCTTGCTTTGAATTACTAACATGGGAGCTTTCTTAGAGTGTATGAGTCTACCTTGTGATTCAGCCTTGGACCCTGTGAGAATTTGCTAGAATTAGCACAAGTTCTTTCCCTTCAACTTTATCAAAGATGAGGCAACTGTTTTCTCCATGTGGGCCTTATCTCTTGATATGTGCTGGGAATTGGTTTACTAAAGAAGGTTTGAAGTCTATTTCTATTATGGGTCTAAAACTGAACCACTTCATTGGGTCCTGAATTTGAGATAGGCTTACCTGAAGAAGTTTGCCCAACTGTGTGCAGCTGGTTTTGCACCCTGTGACGTGCCTTCCTTTGCAGTATTGTAAACAGGTTGCAGTACCTCACAATCGTGCATGAGCTTGTCCTCTCTAGGTACTTGTCTAAGGTCAGAAGTTACCTTGGGTTTGAAGGAAGCTATTCATAACCTTGAGAAAAGGCCAGGACTGTGGAAACTTGAGTTTGGGGGACTGATTAGTTTCAGTTTGCAGCTTTAACCTTTGTAAATTTCTACAGAGTTGATTTAGGGAGGTACTGGAATGACTCCTTGGGCTTTTCATTTGAGATGACAATGTGACTGAAGCTGAGAGAGAAAGTAGAGCCTTCCAGCTAGCTTGGCAGCCCTTTGCTTGCTATACATCCCGGGCATTGGAATCTTAGGGGCAGTTGTACCTTTTCTCACCTCTGGCCATTTCTCTGGTTTTTATCTGAGTCATAGTGAGTTTCTTGTTTGAAACAAGACTTCCCTGAGGAATAAGAAGTCATTTTTCATTTAAATTAGCAGTATAAATGTATATGCTTAAGTTATCACAGACTCTAGTACTTTGATGAATTGCAGCCAGAAAATGTGAAAATTTTCCTTGGAGCCAATTGTCATTCGTATGAACCAGGCAGAAAAGAGTTATCTGTTTTCTTCCGAGACTGATTTATTCTTTTGTTTCTTCTAACACTAAATCCATATGAGAGAATGATGGACCCTCCTAAACTGGAACATTGCTATGTAAAAAAATGTTTTAGAAAAACATTCAAATGTCAAATTTGGAAGCAAAATTGAATAAAATGATAGTTTTAAGTTAACAGCAAATACTCCAAATATGTTCTTGAAAATAAACAGTGGACTTTGTCCATCTGAAGATAGACTTTTTCTATTTGAATTAAAAATGAATTTAAAAATTATTTGATTTTGTCCTTAGTGGGATTTCCGGACTAACTTTATCCATGTGATCAGTTAAGTATCCAGGCTATAATCAAGACCTGCTGGTCTGTGTGAGGACCAGGTTCTAATTCAGGGCTCTAGTTTGCATAGTTAGCAGACCATGTGGGGAAGAGTCGTCTCTTCCCCTCTCAGAACTCCTGCTATTGCCTTTACTTTGGGGCATTGTTCCTTCCTCACTTTTTGGTGAACAACAATAAACATTCAATAGCACATGATTACTGCATATCTGCTATGCATCTGGCCCTGTGCTTGGCAGATATAAAGACTAAAAAATCACCAGCCAGGTCTACATGCAAGCAGCTTCAGGCTGTTGTGTCCCTTGGGAAATGTTGAGAACATGCTACATGTTTTTTATATCTTTTTGATGGCAAGGTTGGGGGTATGTCTCTTATTTACTTCTGTCATTCTAAATGTGAAGCCACTCCGTGGGTTTCTGGTTGGCTTTATATGTCCTTGTTTCTATTTCCAGTTTATCATGAATTCAGTGTTTGGTAAGTCTCTATTGTATTTTGCATACTTATTCTTTGCTATTATTATTATTGTTATTGTTATGCTCTCCTGATATAAAATGTATTTTATAATCATCTTTTTAAGTCGCTCTGCTACTTTGGCATCTGCCTTCCCAAAGATAAACTGCTTTTACCATCTTTATTTAAGGTTTGTTATTCATTTGCATTTTACTGCCCCTTCCAGAGTTTAATGCTGAAAGATCTGACAGTTGAAAAGATGTTATTTGTAACAGGTCTAGCTCTGATGCTATGAGGTGAGATTGTCCGTCTCACATGAGATTTAAGTCATGGTGGGGGAGGGTTGCTGTCTGTGTTGGTATGTGGGTATGACTTTGTAGAACGTTGCTCTGTGGGCTCATTTCTGATGTGTTTAACCCTTTAGACAGGTTTGATTTCAGCAGTTTTCCTTAACAGAAGGACCAACAGCTGCTCTGCCTCTGGTGACACACTGTTGCTTTAAAAGTTAGCGCAGAAGTTCTTTAGAACTTGTTTCGTGTGTGGATGGGTGCTATCTACATGCCTTTCCACCTTAACATGGGCTTTATGTTTGCCACATGGACGGGCTCTCCATTTTGTTCTGCTGCCTGTAGCTGTTGGAAGAATTTTACCTAATGTCTATCTTTCTTCCCTTCATAGTGTTGACCCTAGTCAATCAGATCTTCCCTTCCTCCTTTGTCCTCTTCCCTTGAAGGGGATATGTTCTTTTTTGGGGGGTGGCTTTTGTTTCTTTAGCATTTACTGGGCTGCTCAGAATTGTATTCCCGAGTTATATGTTAGACTGGTTTATGAGAAAGTGGGTGAGGGCATGAATGTGTGCATGTATGTGCAAACACACGTGTGCTGCCAGGGAATGCTTGTCATGGCTCCAAGGCAGTGGCATTAGATCTTGATAAGCTGTGGGCTCTATGTTGGAAACAAAACTCTAAGCGAAGGATGGAAAAAAGTATGTCTTGAATTTTAAAAAATGTCAACTGCTTTGGTTTTCCAGTAGTTTCTGGATTGAGGTCAATGGGAGATCTGTTTGCAGAGATGAAACTTTTTTCTTTCAAATTTCCTTTTGGAGAAACAAATGGGAATTCTCCCAGGTGACAGGAGTCTGAAAAAGTAGTATTTTGAAGTCAGGCTTTTCTTCTGGTTTCCAAATCATCTATTAACTTAAGGCTCTTATGGCCTGATAGAAGAGTAAGAGTTAACAGAAGAAGGCATTTATGTTGCGTGGAAGCTCTTGGCCATCTCCTGAGCTCATCTTTCCCAAGGGGAATGAAAATAAAGCTGGCAACCTGGCAGTGAATGGGGATGGATATGATAGATAGTCACTCAATAATATATATGTCCGTGTGAGTATATCTGTATATGCATTTATAGTCTCATTTTCCATTGGGCTTTCATTTTTAAAAGCTTGAGAGTGAAGAGCCCTTAAAGAGGTCTTTTAAACTAACTGATCCCTGGCTGCATTCTTGGCAGATTTTATTGGGAGCCCATGTTAGCACCAGTGATTGATGTTAGAGTATTGCTCTTGTTCATGTATTATCTGAGTAGTACTGCCTGTGGAGCCCAGGGTTGGTGAAATGGATGGAAAGAAGCTTCGTGGAGGGGTGTCAGAATTGTACTTTCTCTATGCTTTTTTAATGTGTGAGTCATTGACAAAACTGGTTTATAGAAGTTTTCTTCTGTTATATTTCTCTCCTTTCTATCTCTGTGTCCTGGTTTCAAGGCATTAACACTAAATAAGGAGTGTTCCATGGGATAGTGGTAAATTTAGGTTCTACCGCATTCCTGCTGGGTTTCCACCCATGCCCACTCAGATGATCTATGAACTGAGTTTATGGTGGTGGCTCTCCCTGGTGGCTTGCATAGGAAGCGCTTCCTCCTGCCCACCTTTTCTTTTGGATTTAATTTTAATTTCAAAATATTAAGGAGGTACAATTGTTTCAGTTACGTGGATAGCTTTCATAATGCTCAAGTCAGGGGTATTAGTGTGCCTATCTCCTGAATAGTGTTCATTGTATCTGTTAGGTAGGTTTTTACTGCTCTCCTCCTGCCCTCCCTCTTTCCTCTTGGTATGTGTACACACACACATACACACACACACACACACACACACACACACACACACACTGTGGAGTGCTACTCAAGTGTAAAAAGAAATTAATTAATGTCCTTTGCAGCAGTTTGGATGGAACAAAGTGAAGTATCCTAAGTGATGTATCTCAAGAATGGGAAAATAATACCTGCCTTCTTTTGTTTCTCCTTGGGAGAACTTCATCAAGGATGCCTTTGGGTCCTCCAATTCAGTGCTCACAATTGATGCAACGCTATCTGAGACCTATAGTTTTTCACATTACACACAGATTCTAGTTAGCCCCTTTCCTTTCTAGTCTATGATTTGGTCATTGAACTCATAGAAACCTGTTTCCTAATCCTTGTTCTGTCTGTGATACCTCCACTAATCAGGATTATTGTTGATGAGCATTAGCAAAATAAAAGAACTCTTATAGGGATGACTTTACGTACAGATATTAATATGGGCACAATAAAGAATCACACTAGGGTGGTGCCTGTGGCTCAAAGGAGTAGGGTGCTGGCCCTATATACCAGAGGTGGTGGGTTCAAACCTGGCCTCGCCCAAAAAAAAAAAAAAAAAAAAATCCTTAAATCCCTATGGATAAGTTAGAGTCTTCTCTTTAATAGTTCCAAGTACCCTTAACTACTTCTTCACTTCTTATTGAACCTATTTTTTTTCTCCAAAGGAGCAATATCTTATTGCAGATGTTCTTTTTTTTTTTCGGGACAGAGTCTCATTGTGTCGCCCTTGGTAGAGTGCTGTTGCATCACAGCTCATAGCAATCTCAAACTCTTGGGCTTAAGAGATTCTTTTGCTTCAGCCTCCCAAGTAGCTGGGACTATAGGCGCCCAGCTATTTTTTTGTCATAGTTGTCATTGTTGTTTTAGCTGGCCCGGGCCGGCTTTGAACTTGCCAGCCTCAGTGTATGTGGCTGCGCCGTAACCACTGTGCTACGGGTGCCGAGCCAACAGATGTTATTTCTAATTGTCAGCAGGTGGTAAAAGTAGAAAGCCAACTGACTTTTTTGACTTCATTATTGTTTGTAAATTCTCTACTGAAAGCCCCGGCTTGCCTGGGTGTGGATTGTTCCACTTGGTATGCCACTGAGCGTAAGTATTTTTTGATAAATAAAAATGTCTTTTCTGTAATCTCCTTTTTTCAGTTTTTATTAGTTGACACATTGCAGATGTGCCTTATTTTAGCTATGCTGTGGGTTAGTCTGGGAATTTAATCACCATTTATAACTTTGCTTCTATGGGGAAATGTATTCAGAGTTCCCAATGCATAACGCATGTGCAAGTCTGACTTCTTTATTTTTTATATTGCTGACATGAATTCTTAATTACCTTTTAAAAGTCAGAGAGTCTACATAATTGGGGATGACTGAAGTTTGCTTATGTTGTAGAGGAGTTTACAATTACCACAGTAGAGAATGCTGGAACTGTACAAGTTTCATATTGTGTACCAGGCTCTGAGGATAGCCCTGGGTTCGATTATATTCCACCATTGTATCTAGTGCTTATTTTCCAGGGGCCTGAGTTCAATCTTAGTGTGCCCGAGTTTGTCTGTATGAGGCACATTGTCAAAAGAGGTGTTATTGTATGTTTCCATCTTCTAGAGAGGAGACAGTGCAATAAGCATGACATGTTCAGATAGAAACCAGGCCACTATTTCCCAATGTATGTTGTGTAGAATTTTAGCCCTGCAAAATGTTCCACAAAAGAGGGACGGGGAGAGGGAGACACACAAAGATGAAGAGAAAATCCCCCTTCTGGTCAAATTTCAGCTACAGCTACAGTACTAACATACTCTTAGAGATTGACAAACACGTTAGCACATTGTGGGCTCTCAGGTGACCTAAGGTAAGGGGATTTGCTTATCTTTGATCAGGAAAACACATTTTACTGAATACTAGTTAGGACTCCACTTGGGGTTGTGTTGGACTCTAAGATGCAGGTCCAGACCAGTTCTCTAAGCATCTTTATGATAATCTGCATATTCTAATTTGCATGGGGAATGAAGGCTCTGACAGAAATGATTGATGAGGCTTCTTAAGCCTGTGTCCGTGAAAACATAAGTTAGATGATGTTAGGAGAACATTCTCTGAATCTGACACATGAAAGCCAGTCTTTTTGGTAGTTTTTAAAGTGACAAGGTAAAACAGAATTTTTCCTCTGATCATTTCTTGGGTCCTTGTGTCTAAGAGTATCTCCCTGGGCCTGGCTTTGTCATGAAAAGTGGGCTGAGGGGGCCCAACACAGTGACCAGTGAGAGCAGATTGTTTGGTTCTACCTAGAACTTGGATCAGGATTGAGCCTGCAATTCCAGTGGTGGTTTTTATAATGATGACAGGCCCCACATAGTCAAAATATTCCCTTTACTTTCCCTACCTATTTTGATTAAAATACAGGAAATCTTAGCTTTTCTCGATATCATTAAAACTCAGAATATAGAGGGTGGAGACAATATGGCTGACTGAAGCCAGCTTTTCACAGAGGTTCCTGTGCAGAAGGAGAGTTATAGAACAGAAATTTAGCAAGTAACCTGGTGGATTAGAGCTGCATCAAGAAAGAAGATGGAAGAATGCACATCAATCCCGCAGAGGTGAGCTGCGAACCCAAGGATACAAACAAAAGGTACAAAATTCATCACCAAGCAGATAGGAGTCCCCTCCCCCATGAGAATGGCTCAGAGTGCCCCACAAACAAACTAGCAGAGTTCAAAGGTCCTCCCACTCCACTCCACTGGAGAGACCTTCTAAAAACTGGACCTACCACCCCTACTAGGGTGCTACGGCATTCTCCTGCCAGGCATAAAACTGTATACAACTGTATATATTCTCTACCTGCAACTCTGAGCTCCCAGCACTTTCCTCCACTCTCACTCTGAGGTCTGGAGGCCTGTCCCCCAGGAGTCCAGATTCTTGGGTGATTTCTCGAGGGATGTGGACAGGACCTAGACTGCAGCTGGTCAGTGCTGATTCTGTGGCACAGGAGTGAGGAGAGTACGGTTGACTGAGAGGGAACCAGACTGGAGCAGCAGTGCCCCGAGGTGCAGAGCAGCAGCCGTTTTTGGCAACAATAGGGCTCACTCCCGGATATTCTGACGCCACACCTCCTGTCTCTCTGGGCAACCAGAGGACACAGGGCATCTTCTCAGATGGCAAACACCTGAACAGATCTGGGATGGAAATGCAGGCCCCATGAGTAAAGGGTACGCCTGAGGTGGTACTGGCCTGGGTGGAGCGTGGGGACTAGAAAATGCATGCGCAGAGCCAGGAAATTCCCAGGGCAGGGCTGACCCAGAGGACTGCTTTACTGAGCCTAAGATGCACCCAGCCCTCAGGGATTGTCAGCCTATAGACAAAGGAAGGCAAGAGGCTAGAACTGACAGCTAACTGAATACAAACCTGCAGGAGCAAAGAGGCGCAGGCTTTGGGAACTCAAAACAGGTTCTCTTCTGCAGGGGAATTTAGCAGGGACAGAAACAAATTCCTGCAAAGTTGCTCTGTTCTATTCTGTCAGTAACATCAATCAGGGGTGGGGCTGGAACTGAGTGAACACCCCCCAGCCTCCATCAAGTGCCTGAGATTGTCAGGCCTCACCTCCTCCTGCTGGATAGAGGCAGAGTGCCGTGGCCTGGCTGAGCAGATATAGATTTCCTTGTGATTCAGGCAGGTACAAACCCCTGGAGTATCTGTTCACTAGAGGCAACTGGGTCACTGCAGGGCTATCAGTGACTGGGTGTGACAGAGGTGCAAGGTGGGGAAGGATGCATCAACCTTCCCAGACTAATATATTTTCTGGATGGGTCCTCCTGACTTCACGGAGCACCGGAGCAAGTCATATCTGAGTTGTCACCAGATCCCTCTGATCCAGTTGCCAGAGACCTTTTAAACTCTCCCACCTAAGACAGGTGCTGACTGACACAAAAGATTTGGACCTTTTGAACTGACCCAATCACCCGAGGACTATTCAAGTGGTACCCTGGGTGTGTGGTTGTAGGAAGGTTTGATTTTCCTTTTCCAATTGTTGCCTGTGGGCTGCGGGGTGACTTAACTGCTGGTATTTTTCCACAGGTGAGACTTCAACCCAGAGTAACTGTTTCACTAGGATCGAACAGAGACCAGATGAAAACAAGACAGAACCACTTACCCCACCACACCAAACAGGTCCCCAGTTTCTCAAGACACAGCAATGTATGGGTCCTTCACAAAGCTCCAAGGGAAAAAATCAAACGGTGAAATATAATTATGGGGAAGAATCAGCGGAAAAACTCTGGTAAGATGAATAACCAGAATAGCTCAACCCCCCCCCCAAGGAAAGATGTGGCAGATGTACCTGAAGATCCCATTCAATAACACTTGGCGGAGATGTCAGAAATTGAATTCAGAATTTGGATTGCACACAAGATTAATAGAATGGAGGAAAATTTGGAATTAGAAATTTGAGGAAGAATTCAAAAGTCGGAATTAGAAATTCGCGGAGAAATTCAAAAGTTGTCTTAAGAATTTAACGAATTTAAAGACAAAACCACCAAAGATTTTGATGCACTGAAGCAAGAATTTGCAGCCCTCTAAGATCTGAAAAATACAGTAGAATCCCTCAGTAACAGAGTGGAGCAAGAGAAGAAAGGATTTCTGACATTGAAGACAAAGCCTTTGAACGCTCCCAAACTCTCAAAGAGGAAGAGAAACGGAGAGCAAAAACGGATCATTCTCTCAGAGAGCTCTGGGATAATTCAAATAAGTCTAATATCCACCTCATTGAAATCCCTGAGAAGGATGAATTGGCCTCGCAAGGCACAGAGTCCCTTCTCCATGAAATTATGAAAGAGAATTTTCCAGATATGCCAAGAGATTCTGAAGTTCAGAACCCCAGCACGACTCTACCTGAATAAGACCTCCCCCAGGCAGAACATAATTAACTTCACT
>CAUYPK010115979.1:0-46124 GCA_963574355.1 Loris lydekkerianus | reverse complement strand
AAGTTGCAAGGTCCAGTAAGCTACGATGATGCCACTGCACCTTAACTTGGACAACAGAGCAAGACCCTGTCTCTAAAAGTAATAATAATACAAACCATGTAGTTGTCTCTTTGTATCCACAGGAGATTGGTTCCAAGACCTTTAGAGGATAGCAAAATCCACACAAGGTCAAGTCCTACAGTTGGCCCTCAGTATCCATGAGTATTGCATCCTGTGCATACTCTATTTTTGATATGCATTTGGTTGAATCTGCAGAGGTGAATCCTGTAGATAAGGAGGGCTGACTATATTTGATTTCATGTATATTAATGAGTGTGTGTGTTGTACAGACATACACACGAATTAAAGAAGTGAGGGATAGGATAATCCCAGAGACTGGAAGGAAGAATTACCAGTATTTTGTTGTAAGAACTTGTACTACTCATGAAGTGGTACAGAGTTAAAAGTGAACTTAGATTAGTTGTAAATATATATTACAAACCCTAAGAAAACCAATCACTTAAAAAAGTTAAATAACTGAAATACAAAAGAAACAGAATCATATGAAATGTGCAACTTAAAATACAAAAAAAGTGGAAGACAAAAATAGGAACAAAGAAAAAAGGCAAGAAACAGAAAATAATAACCAATATGGTACCATGCTAACAGTAACCAACATGCTAACCCGACTATATAAGTAACATTTAAAAAAATCAATGGTTTATATTCCAATTATAAAACAATACCATCCAAAAGCATTAAAAAACAAGATTCAATTCAATATTATCTACAAGAAACCTACGTTATGGCCGGTTGTGGTGACTCACACCTGTACTCTTAGCACTCTGGGAGGCGGATATGGGTTGATTGCCTGAGCAAGAGGAAGATACTGTCTCTAAAAGTACCTGGGTGTTATGGAGGGTGCCTATAGTCCCAGCTACTAGAGAGGCTGAGGCAAGAGAATCGCTTAGCCCAAGAGTTTGAGATTGCTGTGAGCTATGATGTCACAGCACTCCACTAAGGGTAACAAAGTGAGACTGTCTCAAAAAAAAGACAAACAAAAAACACTAAAAACAAAGACAACACAAATTATGA
The DNA here is from genome assembly GCA_963574355.1 of Loris lydekkerianus. Lineage (NCBI taxonomy): Eukaryota > Metazoa > Chordata > Mammalia > Primates > Lorisidae > Loris > Loris lydekkerianus. Next base: position 45,050 of record CAUYPK010115979.1, on the reverse strand, counting down.
GTAAACAGGTCACAAGGTTTAAGGAAAGAAGCCCATCTGTACAACATAAAAGTACAAGGTTGAAGTAGCAGGTACCAATGTCCAGAAGATCTAGCTAAGATTATTGACGGAGGTGGCTAAACTAACCAGAGATTGTCAATTAAATCAAGCAGTTTAATATTGGAAGAAGATGCTATCTAGGATTTTCACAGCTAGTGCAGAAGCTGATACAAAGCTTCAAGATGCTTACGCTCTTGTTAAAAGCTAATGCAGCTGTTGATTTTAAGCTGAAGGCAGTGCTCGTTTACTGTTCTGAAAATCCCAGGGTCCTTAAGAATTATTATAATCAATTCTGTCTATGCTCAATAAATGAAAAAACAAAGCCTGGATGACTATTCACACCATGATTTACTGAAATATTTTAAGCCTTCTGTTGAGACTTACTGCTCAGAAAAAGACTTTCAAAATTTCACTGCTCAACAATGCACCTGGTCATCCTAGTCAATAGCCTGAAGACATACAAGGACAATAAAGTTGTTTTTATGCCTGCTACCACAGTGTCTATTCTGCAGCCCATGGGTCAAGGAGATTTCAACTTTCAAGTCTTAATATTTCAAAAACACATTCTGTAAGGCTTTTGCTGCCATAGTTACCGATTCAGTGATTCTTCTAATGGATCTGGACAAAGTCAATTAAAAACATTCTAAAAGGGATTCACCACTCTAGATGCCATTAAAAATATTCATGATTCATACATGGGAGGAGGTCAAAATATCAACATGAACAGGAGTTTGGAATAAGCTGATTCCAACCCTCAAAGATGACTTCGAAGAGTTGTTTCAAGAGTTCAGTGGAGGAAGTAACTGCAAATATGATGGAAACTTTAGGAACACTGGAATTAGAAGTGGAGCTTGAAGATGTGACTGAATTACTACAATCTTATGATAAAAGTTACACAGATGAGGAGTTGCTTCTAGATAAGAAAGTAGTTTCTTGAGATGGAATCTATTGCCATGAACATGGTTGAAATCACAAAAAGATTTAGAATATTACAGAAACTTAGTTGATAAAGCAGAGGCAGGGTTTGAGAGAATTGAGTCCTATTGTGAAACAAGTTCCAGTCAGTGACCTGCTACCAAAAAGCAGCACATTACAGAGAAATCTCTTGTGAAAGGAAGAGTCAACTGATGAGAGAAACTTCATTATTGTTTTATTTCAAGAAAATGCCATAGGCACTGCAACTTCAGCAACCACAACCCTGATCAGTCAGCAACTGTTAAACCAAAAGTTTATGACTCACTTTCTAGCTTTATTGTAATATTTACTTTATCATGGTGGTCTGGAACTGAACCCATGATTATTTTGAGTTATGCCAGTAAAATGATCTTCAGCAACTTTATAAACAAGCTTTCAAAAGACAGAGCTTTGTTATTTATTTATTTATGTGTGTATTACCTGCTCAAAACCTTATTTTAAACCATGCCTCCATCCCCATGCCACTGCTAAAAGAATCACTAGATTTTTTGTTTTTATATACCCTTAACAAACTTATCTGACTCCAGGGCATTAAAACTATCCCTGTAGAGTCTGAGGCCATATCGCCGCTAGAGGGATATGGGTGTTATGGAGGGTGCCTATAGTCCCAGGGTCCCTATACTCCCTATAGAGGGAGTATAACCAGTAACAGTCAAAAGCTCTAGCTATGTCTCTAGTTGCAAGACCATAGGGCAAGCTTTTTACTCTCTTATGTAAAACAGGAATGGTACTTTACTCTAAATAGTAATTAAAATACATTATCAGCTGCTTAGTAAGACTTATAGCAGTCCATTCTACTAGACTCAAGACCCTTTATTTTGTTTAGTATTGTGTACTGGAATGGGCTGGACAAACAGTAGTAATCTACCAAATATTAGCTGACTACTGAATGTCAAACAATTGACCTTAAAAGGTACGAATCTCAATCTGCAACCTTTTATTTTGGCTTTTTCCCTTTGTTAAGTTTCTCATCAAAATAATAATAATAATAATAATAACCTTCAAGAAACAGAAGGTGTTACTGGTAAGACGTAACTTCCCATACTCACCTAATGAGTATGTTTAAATGGATTTTGTGGCATCAAAATTTATGTCCTCAATCTATGTTTCATCCTCTGCTCAACACTAAAAAAGGGCTTATCAGCCAAGGCACGTGGATTGACTGAACTGACAGGTTCGAGACCAGCCTGAGCCAGAGTGAGACCTGTCTCTTAGAAATAGCCGGGCATTATAGGGTGCACCTGTAGTCCCCGCTACTTGGAAAGCTGAAGTAAGAGAATCACTTAAGCCCAAGAGTTTGAGGTTGCTGTGAGCTGTGATGCCATGGCACTGTACCAAGAGTGACAAAGTGAGACTCTGTCCCAAAAAACAAAAGAAAAGAAAACAAAAGGTCTTATCAGCTCAAATCCAAACTCTATCCTGGTATCGAATGTTACATCTTAGAACTTTCAAAGTCTCAGCATCAATTCCTGTTTTGAATGTGAATAGACTTCTAGATCCATCTCCACTCACAGAGCAGTCTGGATAGAAAAATCAAACCAACTGTGGCATTCCCTTGAGCCAAGGACTAATCAAAAGCATCACCCTATTCTTCAATTTTATGAAGGCTAAGAGAAATGAGAAAGCTGCTAAGAAAAGGCACAGGCCTACCTGATGCCAGACCCCTTGTTAATCTCCTTTATCAGCCCAAGATCCTCAAAGACTGGCAAATTGTACTTTCCATCATTGCATCCTCAACTGCGCGTGTACACTGTCCTTTGTGAAGTAAGTAATTAATGAATGAAATCTTGTATTAATAACTTTGGTTTCCTATGCATCATTTTTCTGACTTGCCTATAAGAACTTTTGAATCTTTCATATCACTAAGCTGATCCTCAATAAATAATCACTCAATTGGAGAGGGGCAGCTTTATTCATTATGCCAGAACTTAAAAGCACCATGATATCCTTTAATAGCCGAATGAATAAAATAAAATGAATAAAATGTGAGGTAATAAGAAACTAAAAAAGATGGGGACGGGCGGCGCCTGTGGCTCAAAGAAGTAGGGTGCCGGCCCCATATGCCGGAGGTAAATTCAAACCCAGCCCTGGCCAAAAACTGAAAAAAACAAACAAAAAAAAAAAAACATGGGGAGAGTAGAGGAGGGGTCACGGTATATGGCACACCTCCTGGGGGCAGGACACAAGTATAAGAGGAACTTAATCTAACAAATGCAATCAGTATAACCTAATTCTGTGTACCCTCAATGAATCCCAAATAATAGTAATAATAATAGTAACAAAAAGCCAAAAAGGCTCATAACACAAAAAAAAAAAAAAAAAAATACTAAGAAAGGAGCACAGAAGAATATTTATGTCTTCTATTCATTTGTAAGTATATTGTCTCTTTGACTCAATCATGAAAACGCTGTCTAAGAAATGGCTAACTTTTTAAAAACAGCTGTATTCTGCCAGGTATTGTGGCTCACATCTGTAAATCCTAGCACGCTAGGAGGCAGAGGCAGGAGCATCCCTTGAACTCAGGAATTCAAGACTAGCCTGAGCAAGAGTAAGACCCTGTCTCTACTAAAAATAGAAAGACTGCCAGTCATGGTGGCATGCACCTATAGTCCCAGCAAGCTGAACCAGGAAGAACATCTGAACCCAGGAGTTTGAGGTTGCTATAAGCTAGGCTGACACCATGGCACTCTAGCCATGGAGACAGAGTGAGCCTGCCTTTAAAAACCGAAACAACAAAACAACAGTTTTATTGAGATAATTCACAGAACATAAAATATATTCATTTGAAAGTAGGGAATTGTGGTTCTTAGTACATTCACAGTTTTATGCAAAAATGATCACAATTTTAGAATATTTTCCTTACTTCAAAAAGAGTCATACACAGTACCCATAGGAGTCACTACTCAAGTCTCAACTCCTAGACAACCATATATCTATTTCCCATATCTACAGATTTGCCTATTCTACACATTTCATATAAATGTAATAATCCAGGCCAGGTGTGCTGGCTCACACCTGTAATCCTAGCACTCTGGGAGGCCAAGGCAGGAGGACTGAATTTAGAGGTTTGAGACCAGCCTGAGCAAAAGCAAGACACTGTCTCTACCAAAAATAGATGGGGAGAGGGGAGAAGGGGAAGGGATGAGGGGGTCAAATTAGCCAAGCAGTGTGCAGTATAGTCCCAGCTATCGGGCAGCTAAAGTAGGAGGATCACTTGAACCCTGGAGTTGGAGGTTACAGTGAGTTAATGATGGTGCCATTGCACTCCAGCCTGGGCAAAAGAAAACAAAACCTTATCTCAAAAAAAAAAAAAAAAAAAAAAAAAAAATCTTGTACATTCCTCTAAGGAAAAAAAAAGAATTATTAAGATGATAAAAGTTGGCCAGGAGTGGTGGCTCACGCCTATGATCCTAGCACTCTGGGAAGCTGATGAGGGTGAATGGCTTGAGCTCACTAGTTGGAGACCAGCCTGAGCAAGCGCAAGACCCCATGTCTAAAAAACTAGCTGGACATTGTGGCAAGTACCTGTAGTCAACTACTCTGGAGGCTGAAGCAAGAGAATTGCTTGAGCACAAAGAGTTTGAGGATACCATGAGCTATGACACTATGGCACTTTACCAAGGGTGACAAAGTGAAACTCTGTCTCCAAAAAAAAGAAAAAGATATTTTTAGGGCAGCACCTATAGCTCAGTGGGTAGGATGCCAGCCACATACAAGACTGGTGGGTTCAAACCCAGCCTGGGCCAGCTAAAACAACAATGACAACTCAACAACAGCAACAACAACAAAAATAGCCCAGCATTGTGGCAGGTCCCTGTAGTCCCAGCTGCTTGAGAGGCTGAGGCAAGAGAAACACTTAAGCCCGAGAGTTTGAGGTTGCTGTGAGCTGTGACGCCATGGAACCCTACCCAGGGCAACAGCTTGGGACTGTCTCCAAAAAAAAAAAAAAAAAAGTTGTTTTTAGTAAACATGTGAAAGGGCTAGAGAAAAAAAAGACCAATGTGAAAAAGAGCTACAGGGTTGAAGTCATTAAAATTTGAGGTCACGACAGGCTAAACCAGCACAGTGAGAAGGTAGAACAGCTATGATTTAGAAAGATAAAGCAAGAAAATTTTGCAGTATCCTGGCTCTTAACATATAAATATATATATATGCACACACACAATGTTAGCAGTAAGACCAGGTCAATGGGAAAATGGGTGATTATTATAAAAACAAACTGATATAAGAAAAACTTGTAAGTTCAATTTTGACAGACTGACATAGAAATGCCAGTTGAGCAGTAAAAATGACCAAGTAGGTAGGGCAGCACTTATGGCTCAGCTCAAAGGAGTAAGGTGCCGGCCCCATATACTGGAGGTGGCGGGTTCAAACCCAGCCTCCAGCCAAAAACTGTAAAAAAAAAAAAAAAAAAAGTGACCAAGTAGGTAAATGATAAAATCAACAGTAATGGTTTTCAATACTAGATCCTTTTCAACCTATGAAAAATTTTAAAGTGCAGATGACCATTTCTACTTCCAAACTCTTCTATGTCTATACAGCAGACATAAGAGACATGAGATTTCATAAGGAATCGTGGCTATAATCTTAGGTGCTCCAACTTTTTTTTTAGTTTCATTTTGTCACCGTCTGTAGAGTACTGTACTGTCATAGCTCACAGTAATCTCAAACTTTGGGGCTTAAATGCTTCTCTTGCCTCAGCCTCCTAAGTAGCTGGGACTATAGGCGCCTGCCACAACACCCAGCTATTTTTTTGCTATAGTTGTTGCTGTTTAGCAGGCCCAGGCTGGGCTGGAACTTCTAGCCCCAGTGTATGTGGCCGGCACCCTAACCACTGAGCAACGGTAGTGTTCCAACTTTCAAAACATAGGAATATACACCAGAAGCCTTACAGGAATGATGAGTGAACTAAATGTCCCACACAGGCAACTCTCTCATGGAGACTTCTAGAGTTACGGACTCTAATTTCAGTAACAGCTGTGTCTATATTTACACTAGAAAAAGTTATAAATTGGAAAAGGATTTTCCAATTTGCATTTGTTAGATAAAGTTCCAATCCATTACAGACAATGAATCCTGAGGAAAAAATTTGCTTTTATTTAATCAAAGGTCTCCATTATACGTGGGGGGAAGAGTGCAATCAGAACTTTTGTTCATGACTTACCAAAGTTGTATTAATTTACATTTATTCATGTAATTATTTGACCAATGTCAACCGATATTATCCTTTAAAAAATACAGAAAGAGCTGGATGTAGTGGTTCACATCTGTAATCCTAGCATTCTGGGAGGTCCAGGCAAGTGTGTGGATTGCCTGAGCTCAGAGTTTGAGACCAGCCTGAGCAAACAGAGAGACCCCAGTTCTACAAATAGCTAGGTGTTGTAGCAGGCTGCTGTAGTCCCAGCTACTTGGGAGGCTGAGGCAAGAGAATCACCTTAGCCTGAGAGTCTGAGATTGCTATGAGTTATTATACCACAGCACACTACCAAAGGTGACAGAGTAAGACTCTTGTCTTAAGGAAAAAAAGAAAAGAAAACACAGACTATGTCTTGTTTTGCACACCATATCTAGTACATAGTAACTGCTCAAATAATACTTAATGAATGAAACAGACTATCCCAGTTCTTCTGAATTTGAATAACTAGGTATTGAGCCCACACATGCGAAGTAGAACCTCTATAGCTCACCACACCTCCCTGCATTGACCAACTTAACTAAGTCAATCTAATTTTCATAGACCAGACAGGCACCACATGCATAGTACAGTAGATCTAGTCCCTTATGTTCATCACCCCTATATGTTGACCAGTTTATTACAGTCCCCTGAATAGTCAACTTACAGAGGTTCTATTGTATACTGAAAAGAAAACTCGATTGAAAATAAAATAGCAGACATCATCTTCATAAAGGTTGTGACTATACTCAAGAGAACAAGGGATGGACGTGGTGGCTCATGCCTATAATCCCAGCACTCTGGGAGGCAGAGGCAGGTGGATTGCCTGAGCTCACAGGTTTGAGACCAGCCTGAACCAGAGGCAGACTTCAGTCTCTTAAAAAAATAACCAGGCATTGTGGCAGGTGCCTGTAGTCCCAGCTACTTGGGAGGCTGAGGCAAAAGAATCACTTAAGCCCAAGAGTTTGAGGTTGCTGTGACGCCAAAGCACTCTACTGAAGACGACACAGTAAGTCTCTGTCTCCAAAAAAAAAAAATTTTTTTTCTAAGCTTTTCCCCAGGTATTTTCCCCCTTACAATCTTAAAATTAAGACATACTAGAGGGTGGCGCACATGGCTCAGTGAGTAGGGCACTAGCCCCATATTCTGAGGATAGAGGGTTCAAACCCAACCCCAGCCAAACTGCAACAAAGAAAATAGCTGGGCTTTGTGGTGGGCACCTGTAGTCCCAGCTACTTGGGAGGCTGAAGCAAGAGAAATGCTTAAGCCCAAGAGTTTGAAGTTGCTGTAAAAATGGAAGAAAGTAGAACATTGTTCTTCTCTCCCTAACATTTCCTAAATAATACAGTAAGGGAGTTAATATTAGTCTTTCTATTTCTTCCACGAAATACATTAGACCTTAGGATATAGGATGATACTTAGTAATGACAAGGCTAACAATTCCTTTGTCCTAATTGTTCCTAAAACATGCACATTCAGCTGGGAGGCGAGGTGGGAGGATTGCTTGAGGCCAGGAAAAAAGATCAGCCTGATCAACATAGCAAGACTCTCTGCAAAATTAAAATAGAAATTAGCCGGGTGTAGGGACACAACACTTATTCTAGTTACTCGGGTTGAAACAGGAGGATGCCTCAGAGCCAGAATTTTAAGTCTCCCCTGAGCTGTGCGGGCACCTTTGTACTCCAGCCTGGGTAACAGAAACACTGTTCTTTTAATAAAAAAAAAAAAAAAAAAAAAAAAAAAAACAGATTCTGGCGGTGCCTGTAGCTTAGTAGGCAGGGCACTGGCCACATACACCTAGGGTGTTTAAACAAACAAAAAAAAGGGCGGTACCTGTGGCTCAAAGGGGTAGGGCACTGGCCCCATATGCGGAAGGTGGCAGGTTCAAACCCAGCCCCAGCCAAAAACTGCAAAAAAAGAGAAAAAGCAGATTCATTACATTCTGTGTAAAAATCCAAAGCATCACTTAGTAAACACTTACCTAGGTTTCCTTGCTCTATTGTCAGCACGACTTCATCCATCACCACAGCCCTAAAGTCCAGTTCCTCCTCACAACACTTGGCCTTCAATGCTCGTAGGATCTCTTTTTGGGGATAGTCTTCCCTGATGCGACGATCTGTCAAAAACCACAACTTGGCAGCCACAGAGCTACACATCTTGATCTGCTTGTTGTTTTGCGTAGATTATTTCTTCTTAAATGTAAAGTCTATCTAGACAGAAAATACACATAAGGTAAACCAAAAACTATTTAATTGATGGATTTTACAAGTAAATGCTATCATTACATACTAATTACACAAACAAGGAAAAACAAGGAGATATTTTTTCCCTTTTGATTAAAATTAAAAATTTTATACAGCGCTCTATATAAGCGGCTGGTTGACGCAATAAAGTTGAGTCCCTGCTTAAAAAAAAAAAAAGAAGAAGAAGAAGAAATGAAATCAGAAAGGAAGAGCAAAGAGAGGGAAGGTGGGAGGGGAGTGGGGCTTTGGTGTGTGCCACACCTTTGGGGCGCAAGACACGATTGTAAGAGGGACTTTACCTAAAAAATGCAATCAGTGTAACCTGGTTTATTGTACCCTCAATGAATCCCCAACAATAAAAAATAGAGAAATGAAAAAAAAAAGTCTATACCGCTAATAATATGGAAATTGGCAACCTCTCTAAAAATGAGATTTCGCCATTTTCCCTGGGGAAGTTGCCAATGTAGCAGGTCACTTCTCAAACTTTCAGTATTATTTCCTATACTTTATACTGTATAGGAATATACTTTAATCTGATCACCAACTTTTCACTGTTTTATCCCCTCCTTTAAAATGCAACTTCCTTCGTAATATGAAATAAATGAGATTCCTATCATCGACAATACATCCCCATCTTTCCCATCACCGGAAACCCCAACTAAGCATATTTTTGTATCTGTTGTCAGTTTCACATTCAATTTTCTTGCTTTGTTTTAAATAAGTAAGAAAAAAAGAAAAGAAAAAAAGAGTACCTAAATCACTAGCTAAGCATCAATGCTGAAGTCATTTACACAACAACCTCAATCAAAATAAGTAATGAAAAATTGAGGAAAAGGACTTTGAATAATTAAAACAAATGCCCAGATTAATTTAACAGATTGATTCCAGAGGAATGCATGCTCTTACTCAATGTTTTTATTCAAAAAATACTTTTTGAAACAAATGAAGCTTTACTAGAATACAAGAAGGATTACTTTTTCCCTAGACAATGTCACTTCTCCAAGTTAATAGCATGAGCAATACAACAAATGAAAATCTTCTCCTTGAGAAGCAGCAAAAAAGTTACAAGTTTGAGAAGCAACAGAAAGATTTGATTTTTACCAAAAAACACAAAATGTAATTTCAAATATTGTTTCAGATGATGTGGCAAACCCAATGCAGAAGGAATGGGGAAGGGCAAAAATTAAGAGAAGCAAGTCTCACGTACTTGGTAACTTCCTAAAATGGGCAGACAGAAGTGGTTTTCTCTCACAGATAAAAGCCCAAAGGCTTTTCAATGCTCCAAAGATGCACATAGTTGGATAAGAACCCTGCTGGGCAAAGGCACCACCAGAGCCAACAGCATACACCCCAGCGCCTTCACCTGTCATGCCTGTGCCACACTCACCAGCCTACCACTCTTAAACCACCTACTATCCTATGATCCACTATCTTGAAGGTAAAGTTTCTGCTAAATAAAGTGAGGAATATCTAAACTGGATGTAGTAATAACTCAACTTATACACATACTAGGAAGGAACCATCCTAACTCAATGGTCAACATTTTGGAACTTATAAGGCTGGGCGTGGTGGCCCACACCTTTACTAATCCCAGTGCTCTAGGAGGCCAAGCCAGGTAGATTGCCTGGAGCTCATGAGTTCAAGACTAGCCTGAGAGTAACACCTCCCTCTAAAAATAACCAGGTGTTGTGGCAGACACTTACGGTCTCAGCTACTTGGGAGGCTGAGAGCTGAGGCAAGAGGATCACTTGAGCCCAAGAATCTGAGGTTGCTATGAACTATGATGCCACAGCATGCTACCAGGGAAACAAAGTGAAACTGTTTCCAAAAAAAAAAAAAAAGAATACTATTTATATACAGAATATCCTGTACATCCTACAGCATAAACTTTTACTCTCTTTTCCTTGAACAGAATGTTTTTAATAAAACCTTTTCTCTTATAAAATTTTCTTAAAGAGATTTCCACTTTAACCATAGATGAGGAAAAGGGACACAAGCAAAGCTGCATTAGGAAAGATTCCCCAGCTTCCTTTGAGGAAGAAACTATTTAAAAATGCCCTTAAAAAGTAATCAGTAGCAGGGGGCGGCACCTGTGGCTCAAATGGGTAGAATGCCAGCCCCATATGCCAGAGGTGGTGGGTTCAAACCCAGCCCCAGCCAAAAACTGCAAAAAAAATAAGTAATCAGTAGTCTTTGAAACATGCACTGATCTCCAATACTCTAAAGCCACATCAGTACCTCCCAGTTAGTTAGGGATTCTCCTCAGGTCACTGATGATAAATTTCATTGTGTGGTAGGCTTTCACCTGAGGGTATACTTGCTGGCCCAATAGCTATCAGAAAGGGATGTTATAGCCACTGGCAAATGGGAAGCAGAAATGTTCTGCTGATTACTGATACACAGCTATCCGGAAATACTGTATCATGGGCCACAACAGTAAGGTAACTGGGTATTTCCAATGATTCTGTAATCAGACAATAGTCCCCTTTCAAGAGCCACAAAACCTTCAATCAACATGTTCTCTATCAAACCTTTCATTGCTGGGTACAGTAGTCCACTCCTATCCACAGGGGATACATGCCAACTTCAGAAACTCAATACTAAACTCAATATATATAGTATGTTTTTTCCCTATGCCTATGCACCTATGGTAAAGTTTAATTTACAAATTAGACACAGAAAGAGATTAACAATAACTAACAAAATGTAATAATAATAATAATATACTGTAATAAGTTATATGAGGGTGGCGCCTATGGCTCAGTGGGTAGGGCACCGGCCCCATATACAGAGGGTGGTGGGTTCAAACCTGGCCCCGGCCAAATTGCAACAAAAAAATAGCCGGGGTTGTGGCAGGCACCTGTAGTCCCAGCTACTCGGGAGGCTGTGGCAGGAGAATTGGTTGCTATGAACTGTGTGAGGCCATGGCACTCTACCGAGGGTGATAGGTGAGACTCTGTCTCTAAAAAAAATAAATAAATAAGTTATATGAATGTGGTCTCTCTCAAAATACGTTATCTTGTATTGTGCCACAGGTAAATGAAACCAGAGAAAGTGAAAACAATGGAAAGAGAAAACTGCAGATAAGGTGTGTGTGTAGGGGGGATACTGTAATTATTGTTAGGATATCTGATTCATAATTGTTGTCGTTTAACCCCCATCTAGACACCTGTCACCTAGGTTGAGTCCACAATATGAGGTCTGGCCTCTGGCTGCAGAGTCAGGCCCAGTACAGATGGCAGAGGACTAAAGGCAAACCACATACTACTAAAGGACAATTTCGGGTTTCCTGCTCACATTCTGCTGTCTATGAGGAATGACCTGGGAGCTGCAGGTAAATATGGTGTGGCTTCCTTTCAGAGGGCACACATAATTCTAGATGGTAACAAAGCTGGCAAAGATCAATAGTGTAGTCCCTGGCTCACTTGCTGGTCCTGGACAGGGAAGGGGGCATGCACTTTTCTTTGACTCCTTTCTTCTGACAACTCTCCTTCTGTATGTAATGTCCAGAGCTCCATTCTTAAAACTTTTGCTTTTCCATCTCTAAAAATGTCATCCTTATCTAGGTTTCAACTATTATCACTGAACCCTTGATCCACTAAGTATCTCTTTCCATCTAGGAGCTCGAGTGAATTTTAATGAGCCTACTAAATGCTACTCACTATTGCCTCAGTTGAACATGTTTAAAAAAAAATTATTTATTTTTATTCACACCTGTTTCAGTGCTGGTATTTACCATTGTGATCATTAAATTTTATGTCAACTTAGCTAGGCTATGGTGCCCAGTTGTTTGGTAAAACAGTCTACACTTTGCTAAAGGTACTGTGTAGAAGTGATTAACAGTTATAATCAATTTTCTTTAAGAGGAGCCTCATCCAACCAGTTGAAAATCTAGCTAAAGAGCAAAAACCTAACAGACCTCTCTCTGCCTCAAGACTTTGCAGACTAAAGACTGCAACATCAAGTCCTGAGCTTCCAGATTGATGGCCTACTCTACAGATTTTAGACTTAGCAATCCCACACTCAAATGAGCCAATTCCTTAAATATGCATAACAGTAAGTATGTATCTCTGTATCTGTACATACACACACAATTTAAAAAATATCTTCTATTGATTCTACTTCTCTGGAGAGCTCTGATATACCTACCCTAATTAAGTCACTCAATTTAGAAAACTGGGCATTTTTTAGTTCCATTTTTCCTTTATTACTTACACAAATGCATGCATGCAATGCTAATTTTTATCTCCTAAACATCACCTGAATTTTATTCTTCTCTTCATTTCTAGTGCATACAACATGACACCTGGAAAACTATATACGCCTCCAATCTAATCTGCCCTCTCTCACTTTCAATTTTCTGAACATACTTTATTCTTTCATGCTTCCTATGCTTGGAATATACAGGCCCAGACATACCATCTTAGTAAAATCTAGGCTCAGATGTTAACATATGTTAAGTTTCCCCTGTCTCCTAAAGTCATCCTTCCTCCATGAGTTTGCGCCTTTTTTTTCTTTTTTTTCTTTTTTTTTTTGGAGACAAGAGTCTCACTTTGTCACCCTGGGTAGAGTGCTGTGGTGTCAGCTCACAGCAATCTCAAGCTCTTAGGCTTATGCAATTCTCTTGCCTAGGCTTCCCAAGTAGCTGGGACTACAGGCGCCTACCACAAATCCCCACTATTTCTGTTGTTGTTGCAGTTGTCATTGTTGTTTAGCTGGCCCGGGCTGGGTTCGAACCCGGCTCCCTCGATGTATGTGGCTGGTGCTGTAACCACTGTGCTACAGGCACCAAGCCGGCATTATATTATTTTATATATATTTTAGCCACACTATATTGTAGGGTGTTTTACTGCTTTAAAAAAAAAAAACAAAAAACCAGGGTCTGCCGGAGTCTTAACATGCATTGTGGCTCACACTTATAATTCCAGCAATTTGGGAGGCTAGGGCAAGAAGATCACGTGAAGCCAGGAGTTCAAGACTAGCCTGAGCAATAGTTAGACCCTGTCTCTACAAAAAAATTATAAAAAGCAGGTCTGGTGCAGTGGCTCATACTTGTAAGCCTAGCACTCTGGAAGACTGAGATGGGAGGATCACTTGAAAGGTCAGGACTTTGAGACCAGCCTGAGTAAGAGCAAGATCCCGTCTCTACTAAAAACAGAAAAACATGTATTCCAAGCTACTTGGGAGGCTGGGACAAGAGGATCATTTGAACCCAAGAGTTTGAGGTTGCTGTGAGCTGTGTGACATCATGGTACTCTACCCAGGGTAGTTGGAGGGGTGAAAAAGAAAATCTCAAGAGAATCTCAGAAACAACCAAATGACATAGTGTTAACTGGGTTATCTCTTCACCCACTAATAATATTCACCAATAGGCTCGGTGCCTGTGGCTCAAGTTGCTAAGGTGTCAGCCACATACACCTGAGCTGGTGGGTTCAAATCCAGCCCAGGCCTGCCAAACAACAATAACAGCTGTAACTAAAAAATAGCCGGGCACCGTGGCAGGCTCCTGTAGTTCCAGCTACTTGGGAGGCGGAGGCAGGAGAATCTTCTGAGCCCAGAAGTTGGAGGTTGCTGTGAGCTACGATGCCACAGCACTCTTCCCAGGGCAACAGCTTGAGGCTCTATCTCTAATGATTATAACAATAATAATAATGATAATGATAATAATATTCACCAATAAATGATCATGAAAAAAAGTCCATTTCAAACTTAGGAAATTTGTATACAATCTAATTGTCACTGAAAATAAGCATTGGTTTAAATAGGTGCTCAGTTTATAAAATGCCATTTTTCTTATGACATTAATTTGAAGTAGACTGGAGTGCTACGAAAACAGGACCAGGAAGTGAGAGTAGTCAAAGATGACTTAACAGTGATTAAAAAAAAAAGTAATGGTCATCATACTCCCCTTTGTATACGCAAAATTATACCTCAAAAACAGAGTTAACATATAATTTTCCCACAATATTCATGTCACATTCACGCATACTCGCCTTACAACTCTTTTCATTTATGATGTCTTTTAAAAAAGGAATGATTATATACATAACCGGTTTCCTGTTCAAACTCAATAAGGTCTATTAAGAGTGCAAAAAGTTAACCTGAGCGTTCACCCAGAAAAAGAATAGGCAATTAACGTATGAAAAGGCAACACTTGAAAGTATATGAGTAAGTGCCTATACTTTCTAATGATTCCTACAAAGAAACACAGGACAAATGTGAGAAACAGAGCAGAGGTCAGAGGTTAAAAACATGGTGATAGACATTTACATTTCACCACTTTCTTTTTTTTTTGAGACAGAGTCTCACTCTGTGTCCTGGGTAGAATGCCATGGTTTTTAGCACACAGAAACTTCAAACTACTGGGCTCAAGTGATCCCATACCTAAGCCTCCTAAAGCAGGTGGGGACTACACGCACCTGCCACAATACCTAGCTAGTTTTTCTATTTTTAGTAGAGATGGGGGCTGACTTTTGCTCAGGCTGTTCTCTTGAGCTCAAGCAATCAATCTACCTTGGCCTCCCAGCATGCTAGGACTATAGGTGTGAGCCACCGCTCCCAGCCTTCTCCAAACATTTTCTACATACATTTTCTCATTTACTGTTATAATAATTATGTGAAGAATTCAGGCATATGTTATCCTTATTTTTTTTTTTTCTTTTTGTAGAGAAAGAGTCTCACTTTATCGCCCTCGGTAGAGTGCTGTGGAGTCACACTGCTCATAGCAATCTCCAACTCCTGGGCTTAATCAATTCTCTTGCCTCAGCCTCCAAAGTAGCTGGGACTACAGGCGCCCACCGTTATACCTATTTTTAAAGAAAGACCTGCCCAGGCATGGTGGCTCATGCCTGTTATCCTAGCATTCTGGAAAGCTGAGGCAGGTGGATCACCTGAGCTCATGAGTTGGAGACCAACCCAAGCAAGAGCAAGACCCCATCTCTAAAAATAGCTGGGTATTGTGGAGAGCACCTGTAGTCTCAGCTACTTGGGAGGCTGAGGCAAGAAAATCACATAAGCTCAAGAGTTTGAGGTTGCTGTGAGCTGTGATGCCACAGCACTCTACCCAGGGAAACAAAGTGAAACTGTCTCAAAAAAGAAAAAAATGACAGACCTGTTCCACAATAGTAGAACCAGGACCAGAATTAAGATTTTTCTGCTGGGCGGCGCCTGTGGCTTAAGAAGTAGGGTGCCGATCCCATATACCAGAGGTGGTGGGTTCAAACCCAGCCCTGACCAAAAACTGGCAAAAATAAATAAACAAATAAAATAATAAGATAAAAAGAAAATAAATTTAAAAAAAAAAAAAGATTTTTCTGCTTTCTTTTATTTATTTTTTGTAGAGACAGAGTCTCAGTTTATTGCCCTCAGTAAAGTGCCATGGCATCACAGCTCACAGCAACCTCCAACTCCTGGGCTCAGGAGATTCTCTTGCTTCAGCCCGAGTAGCTGGGACTACAGGTGCCCGCCACAATGCCTGGCTATTTTTTTGTTGCAGTTTGGGCGGGGCCGGGTTTGAAACTGCCACCTTTAGCATATGGGGCCAGCGTGCTACTCATTGAGCCACAGGCATCACCCAATTTTCTGATTTCTTTGTACTCTTTTCTACAAAGTAATCAGAACCTTCAAAGGTAATTTTAATAAAAATAAATAAATATACAATGAGTGATTATGGGTACCAAATACAACATTAGACAGTTGATTTGCAGCATTTAATCCACAAAACTATTTCTTTAAGTACCATGGTCATCTCAATAATGAAGCTGTTCTAGTAGAAGGGTTAGATAACTATCTAAAATCATAATACGAAAATGGTAGGATTCAAAGTGCCTTCATATTCTACACATTCTAGGGATTGCTAGTTGCCTCCCAATATCCATTTTCTACGTCCTCTTTGATAATAATATACCTGATACTTAGCTGACCACATGCCATATAACTAAACGACTGCTCCCTAAGCTTTCCTGCAGCTAGATGCGGTCTTCTAACTAAATTTTGGCCAAACAGATCTAAGTGAAAGTACTGCACAGCAACTTCCAGAAACCAGTTAAAGAATCATATTCTTGGCAGTGCCTGTGGCTCAGTGTGTAGGACACCGGCCCCATGCACCGAGGGTGGCAGTCTCAAACCCAGCCCCGGCCAGCTAAAACAGCTCTGGCAACTGCAACAAAAAATAGCAGGGCGTTGTGGTGGGCGCCTGTAGTCCCAGCTACTAGGGAGGGTGAGGCAAGAGAATTGTTTGGGCCCAGGAGTTATAGGTTGCTGTGAGCTGTGACACCAGGGCAATCGACAGAGTAAGACTGTCTGAATTAAAAAAAAAAAAAAAAAAAAAAAAAAAAATTTTTGAGATCCTTCAAAGATCCAAAAAAGGAGGTGTAGTCTTCCTTGGCCTTTCCTGTTCTGCTACTTAGAACATGGATGAGATAGGGCAGGAGTCATCGCGCCCAGTCTCAGATTTACATTTCTTGATTTTTTCGTATCTGAAAACTTTTGTAATGACCTACATACTTAGAGAGTCTTTGTTAAAGGTCACAGAACCTTATCCTAACAACTAAAATAGCCAGGCATTGTGGCAGGCACCTGTAGTCCCAGCTACTGCCCATAGTTCCAGATCCTTGGGAAGCTGAGGCAAGAGGATAACCTAAGCCCAAGAGTTTGAGGTTGCTGTGAGCTCTGACACTACAGCACTCTAATGTGGGTGACAAAGTGAGAATCTTTCTCAAAAACAAACAAAAAAAAATCATTCCCTTGACATCAGCTTTGCATTCAGCAACTAATGGTACTGAGTGTTTTCTAAGCAGGACTTCCTCTTCACACTAATATATTACCATTTTATTATTTTAGTTTTATATTTATTTCACCACACCCCTTAAGTATTCAATAGAAACACTGCAAGAGTCAAAAAATTAGCAGACTTCAAGTCAAAAACAATCCCAGAAACTAAAAACCTTACTTAAAGTACTAAGTGCGCAAGACTAAGCATCCAATTAAATAACACACTCAAACAATATGTGAATTTTAGCTCGGCGCCTGTAGCCCATTGGTTACAGCGCCAGCCACATACACCAAGGCTGGTGGGTTTGAACCCTGCCTGGGAACTGTTACACAACAAGGACAACTGCAATAAAAAAACAGCCGGGCATTACAGCGGGCGCCTGTAGTCCCAGCTACTTGGGAGGCTGAGGCAAGAGAATGGCTTAAGCCCAAGAATTTGAGGTTGCTGTGAGCTGAGACACTACAACACGGCACTCTACATCAAGGGTGATATAGTAAGACTGTCTCAAAAAAAAAAAAAAATAAAATAAAATAATTAAAAATAGAAAAATGGGCTGTGAGCTAGGCTGACGCATGACACTCCAGCCTGAGCAACAAAGTAAGAGCTGTTTCAAAAAAGAAAACAAACAAACAAAAAAATCACATGATGAAGGAATAAACTAAAAATTGAGAACTTCAAAGCATCAGGAAAGAACTCCAAAGTTGCTACTTGGGCAAACCTAGCCTTGTTAAGTCACAGTTTTCTGATAAAGTATCAAAAACTTAAATGGTGCCCAAAATGAGAGAAGACAGAAGAAAAGTGGTCTGATCTTGTATAGAAATTCCATATTCTATTTTAGAGATCTTATTTCTAAATTTACAAGAACATGAAGCCAAGAGCTAATATCAGACAAAAAAGAAAAAAAAAAAGAAAAAAGAAATGAAATGTAAGGAGCTAAAGACATTTAAGGAAGGGGCAGGCTTGAAATTTTTTGTCACAACTTGGTTATGTATAGTGCCACTTTTGAAATAAAAGATAGCAGCCAAACTCAGTGGCTCACGCCTGTAATCCTAGCACTCTGGGAAGCTGAGGTAGGTGGACTGCTTGAGCTTAGAGTTCAAGATCAGCCTGAGAAAGAGAGTGAGAACCCATCTCTACTAAAAAATAGTAAGACTAGCTCAGTGTTGCGGTGGGCACCGGTAGTCCCAGCTACCTGGGAGGGTGAGGCAAGAGGATCGCTTGAGCCTAAGTTTGAGGCTGCTGTGAGCCTCAAACAATGGTACTCTAACCAGGATGACAGAGTGAGATTGTCTCAAAAAAAAAAGTTAAATTAAATAATCCAGTATGTGAATGTTTACAAGATATCTATCTGCTTTGAGAATTCAATTCACAAGTTGGGCGTCATTTCATGAGCATCTAGTAGACTCCTCCAGGCATTGCTAGGAGAACCAACCCACAGGCAAAAATACAAATATTAATGAAATTAATCTGTAAACACCATGAAGATGGAACTTAAGAGTTTGCTACATAGGCCAGGAGCAGATGGCTCACGCCTGTAACCTTAACAGTCTAGGAGGACAAGGCAGGGGGATCCCTTCAGCTCAGGAGTTCGAGACCAGTCTAAGCAACAGCAAGACCCTGTCTCTACTGAAAATAGATAAATTGGCCAGGCATTATGGTGGGCACTTGTAGTCCCAGCTACTGAGAGAGCTGTTAGGAGGATCACTTGAGCCAAGGAGTCTGAGGTTGCTGTGAGCTAAGTTAAAACCTCAGCGCCTGTGGCTCAAAATGCTAAGGCGCCAGCCACATACACCTGAGCTGGTGGGTTGGAATCCAGCCCAGGCCTGCCAAACAACAACGATGGCTGCAACCAAAAAATAGCCGGGCGTTGTGGCGGGCACCTGTGGTCCCAGCTACTTGGGAGGCTGAGGCAAGAGAATTGCTTAAGCCCAGGATTTGGAAATTGCTGTGAGCAGTGATGCCACAGCACTCTACCCAGGGTGACAGCTTGAGGCTCTGTCTCAAAACAAACAAACAAACAAAAAAAAAACCCTCCATACTCTAGCCTAGGCAACAGAGTGGACTCGGTCTCAAAATTTAAAAAGTTTGCTATGTCAAGTCACAAAGAAGTACAAAAATTTTATTTAATATTAAATGCTAGGGGGCGGTGCCTGTGGCTCAAGGGGGTAGGGTGCCAGCCCCATATGCTGGAGGTGGTGTGTTCAAACCCAGCTCCAGCCAAAAACTGCAAAAAACAAAAGAAACAATACTAGGGAAATGTGCATCTCTGTGAAATCTAAATGTAGCTATCAAAAATTTCTACTTTACAGTAGGTGCCTGTAGCTCAGTGGCTAGAGGAGCTGGCAGGTTCGAATCCAGCCCCGGCCAACTACAACCAAAAAATAGCCAGGCATTGTGGCAGGTGCCTTAGTCCCAGCTATGTGGGAGGCTGAGGCAAGAGAACTGCTTAAGCCCAGGAGTTTGAGGTTGCTGAGAGCTGTAACACAACGACACTCTACCAAGGATGACATAGTGAGACTCTGTCTCAAAAAAAAAAAAATTTTTTTTTTCTAATTTATTTTTTCATTTTCTTAAAAAACAAGCCCAATGATGCTTTCCATCAACATCATACAATTTATCCTGAAATTAGCTTTGTAAACAGTTAAACTTAGAAAAAACAAAAACATAATTTCAGTAAGAAGAAAAAAGATAAACAGATGGGTTCCACGAAGACCAGCCTCTAAGGGAGCAGAGCTGGCTAGCTCTGTGGCTTTTGTCCTCTAAGCCAATTTTGAAGGAAAACACTGGAAAGAAAACATTAAAAATAACGCCACAGCATTAGTTACCTTGAAGCCAGAAAGTTAATCCTTCTTTTCTGCAAACCAAACATGTACACAAATACATATGGCACATGAATCTAAAATATGAGGTATTAAATTACTGTCCTTAATATTACAAGAAGGAAATTTTTCCAAGTAATGAAAGATCACTTCCCCAACATCTGTACCTAATCTCTCTATGCAGCCTCTCTTGAAACAACTACACAAGTCAGCCTTTAAAATTAAAAATACTTGGCTCGGTACCTGTGACTCAAGCGGCTAAGGTGCCAGCCACATACACCTAAGCTGCCGGGTTCGAATCCAGCCTGGGCCTGCCAAACAACAATAACACCTGCAACCAAAAAATAGCCAGGCATTGTGGCATGCGCCTGTAGTCCCAGCTACTTGGGAGGCAGAGGCAGGAGAATCACTTCAGCCCAGGAGTTGGAAGTTGCTGTGAGCTGTGATGCCACGGTACTCTACCCAGGACGACAGCTTGAGGCTGTCTCAAAAAAAATTAGAAATACTTTTTTCATTGTTTCTATCACAATCTCCTCTTCCTTCAGATTTTAAAATAGCACAGCCACTACAGCTCCTGGGCTCAGGCAATTCTCCTGCCTCAGCCTTCCGAGTAGCTGGGACTATAGGTGCCCACCACAACACATGGCTATTTTTTGTTACAGTTTGACCGGGGCCATGTTTGAACCCGCCACCCTTGGTATATGGGGCCAGTGCCCTACTCACTGAGCCACAGGAGCCACCCAGCCATTACAATTTCTAAATGCTCTTTCTGGTACCTTATGACTTAATCCCACTTCCAGAACATTTTTAATAAACCATAAAAATCTCTATGAATCCTTATCTCTAAAAGTGTCCTTCAAACAGTTGTTACTGAACAACATACAATAAAACTGACTTTCTGTTTGGTTTTCTCTCCCTCTTTAGCATATTGTTCATGTTCTTTCTCTATCCATTTTCACTGAGATTTATATCTCTATGCCTGCTCCCCAAAGGAAGATGATAAAAGCTACTTCAACTTCCCAAGGTGAAACCACTCACTTTGCTCTATCCCCTACTGGCCTTCATGGTTGATCACTTTCATCTCACAGAGAGGGGAGATGAGTAAAGAACCTAGTGACCTACCCCTGTAGCAAATCCTATGTGTATACAAACTGGGGAAAGGGAGAACTGGGAGGTATTTTAAAAGGTATGTTTCTTTTTGTCCCAACAAACTAATGTCTGAGCTTTGGTTTGTGGTTCATTGGTCATAGAAAATAAAAATGTCCAGCTGGACTCGGTGGCTCCTGCCTGTAATCCTAGCACTCTGGGAGGCTGTGGAGGGTGTATTGCTTAAGCTCAGGAGTTTGACCCCAGCCTGAGCTAGAGTGAGACCCTGTCTCTAAAAATAGCCAGGCATTGTGCCAGGTGCCTATAATCCCAGCTTCTTGGGAGGCTGAGGCAAAAGAATCACTTGAGCCCAAGAGTTTGAGGTTATTGTGAGCTATGATGCCAAGGCACTCTACTGAGGCCAAAGCGAGACTCTATCTCAAACAAAAAAAAAAAAAAAGAAAGAAAGGGTGACAAAGGGAGACTCTGTCTTTAAAAAAAAAAAAAAAAAAAAAAAAAGAGTCTGCAGAGGAAAAGAGGACTAGAATGAGAAGACAGAAGGAAAAATTTACAGATGATTTTCTTCTTGTCACTCTCTCTTCCATTCCCAGATGCTACTATTGGAGTAAGTAAATTCAATAGGGACTCTAAGAAAAATAGGAAACATTAAGAAGCTATCCACAGTCTGAAGTGTGGCTCACACCTGTAATCCTAGCACTCTGGGAGGCTGAAGGAGGACCACTTGTGCTCAAGAGTTTGAGACCAGCCTGCAAATATCGAGACCCTCATCTCTATTAAAAATAGAAAAATTGGCCAGGTGTGGTGGCATATGCCTGTAGTCCCAACTACCCAAGAGGCTGGGGCAAGAGGACTTGCCTGAGCCCAGGAGTTTGAATTTGCTGTGAGCTAGACTGAGTCCACAGCACTCTAGCCAGCAACAAAGCAAGACTGTCTCAAATAAATAAACAAACACTATCCAGTAAAAACTATGGTAAGTCAAATTGTAGCTTGTAGCCAATAAGCTAAAGGTTACATATATATACTCTCAACTCTTCAACCCCTGTAGGGAAAGAAAAGTGACTCTTGACTGAGTAAAGTACTGTATGTGACTGAATGTGCATTCCCCTTCTTGGCTCTTTTCTAAGAATCACAAGCTGTCCCCCTCCCTGTCAAGGAGTCTCCAGCACCTGGTAGGGGTAAGAGAAGACAAGACAGAAAAATAAGAAGACAGAAAAAAATAAAAAAACACCCACAGCTATGGTGCCAAAAAAATAACTAAATCAATGACATGAAAGAAGAAAATTAACAGAACTAAAATAGAAGGGAATAAACATAAGACTGAGTATCTCAAAAATAGGTATCCTCCTCTTTGACAAACTAACCAAGTAACACATAGTAACCATTAGAAATGTATCTAAGACAAATTTTTAAATTAGAGGCTTACATATTAAGAAATAAATGTTGACTCTCCATGACTGGAATTTCAGAGTTGTTTTCTTTTCAAATGAATATCTTAAAAGTATTATGATTATTTTTAAAGAGATTGTTTTAAAAAATAAACAAAAAAATGACCTTTAGCTACCCAACACTGTGAGAGAGAATTAACCCCACACACAAAAAAAGAAAAATATATTAAGCTGCCCATTTTCTGTCTTATACATTTAGAATTTAACCCAACTCCACAAATGCGGAAACAATATATATAATTAATGGGAAAGTAATACACTGAAAGAATTACATTCACCATGGTTACTATAATAATCCCATTCATAGAATAAACACTCCTCAGTGTCCAATATACATAGTATGCGCTGGAAAATAAAAAAGTTTTAAAAAATTAACATCCCTATTTCTATTCATAAATAGGATAAAACACTGGAATTATAAATCTGTGACTAGAAATGAGGATAAATTAATAGGATAAGACTTAAGTTATTAACCCCTGTGTGGAGTATTTGGGGGGGAGAGAATTTTACATTATGGTCAAATTTTTTAAATCCAAAATAGGCAAGCAATTATTTGATCATCCCCTTCTAAGTCAGAGGGCTGTCAAAGGAAAAAGAGGAATACTGTCATACTCCCTGAAATATACACGTAAGAGAAAAAACATGGAACTGAAAACAGTACCCTGTAACTAGAGGACGAGCAGCACTTCATCCTCGTCCCCCGGTCACACCACGAATTTGAAGCAGGGGGTGGGGATTACCACACTCCCAAGGGCAGGCGGGCACCCGGCAGGTTTTGCCCCAGCTCGCACTCTCAGGGTTAACGCACCCCTCACCCCAGGGAGACCAGACTCCTTCCCCGCCCCGGTCGCCGCCTCCCGCTCGGTCTCGCCTCCCTCCCAGGCTCACGCACACGGCACCAGCGAGCCCCTCCCCGCACGCGCGCGGGCCAGGTCCTGCCTCGCTCCCCACCGACTCCGGCACCGAGCGACCACCGGCCTCCTCAAGCCCCGAGCCCGGGCGCGCTCCGCCCCCCTCACTGCCCGGGCCGAGCCCCCCTCGCCCCGGAATCCATTCCGCCGAACTCGCCCGGTCGGCAGGGCGTGCCTCCGCCTCACTCCCCCACCCCGGGAAGGGAAGCGACCGTACAGCTCACCTGGCTCTGGCGGCTCCTCTCGCTCTCGGGCGGCGGGTCCCGCAGGGGCCTCGGAGGAAGCGCGCGCCGCCGGGCCGGCTGGAAGTCGGAGGAGAGGAGGGGGAGGGGGTCGGGATGCCGGGAGCCGCCTTTCTCCTCCGCCGACCGCGGCTCCCGCGGCCAGGCCGGGCGTCCTCGCACGCTGGCCCACTTTCTCGCAGCCTCGCGGTCGGCCGGCCTCTCCCTCACCCGCACTCCCCCCCACACACACTCCCACACACTCACACCCGGCCGCTCCTCGTTCCCTCACTCGCCTGTAGCGCGCGCGCGACCCCGCTCACACACAGCGCGCGACGCCGGCGGAGACCGCCCCGCGCTCCCCCAGACCGAGGCGCCGCGCGCCGCCCGTCCGCGTGCCGCGGACCGGCGCGCGCCCGGCCCCGCCCTCCCGGCACAGCGGGCGGGGGGCGGCGGCCGACGGAGCGAGGGGCCGGGCCAGGCCGCAGATCGGACACCTGCGTGGAGACCCGCGCTCCCAGCTCCCATCAGCGCTCGCAGCCATCGCAGGCCCGGGGCGGAAGGGAGGCGGGGGTAGGACGCGCGCGCTGGGAAGGAAAGGGGAGCACGAGAGCGCTCAGAGGACGCGCATCCCCACCCGCCCCCAAACCGTCTTCACAGCGAAAGGGAAACGGGTGGGGGGGTGGCGAGGTGGGTTTCCAACTCGAAACCGCGAGATGAGTCCCTTCCGTTGTGCGCCCTCACACTGCCCCCGCTGGCCCCAGGCGTCCGCACTTTGAACCCTGACGAGCGCCCACCCAGCCTCTTGGGCTCGGTGTCCGACTGCGTATCCGATCCGCGCTTCTGCGCCTCCTGCCCAGCCTTTCTGACCACCGCCTAGAACCTTCTCTTGCCGCGATCCCTCCCTCTGGGATGCAGAGATTTGGAGACAGGCCCCTCGGATGTGAATGTAAAGACAGTACATAAAGTATCTGGGCATAGGTAGGATACAGTCGGTTCTGCCGCCTGGATACCAGTGTAGACCTTGGACAAGTTGGTTACTAAACTTTGTCTGAGCCTTTGTTACGAAAAAGATAAACAATATAATTCCGAAGTTGCTGTGAGAGTGAAATGAGATATTTCATGCTTTTCAATTTTTATGCGAACATGTTGTAAATACTAAACTATATAAAATAAAATTAGAGTCCTAAGGAAGCTAACTTAAATTCAACTACATCACTGTTTTTTCTAGATGTGAATAAAATCAAAAGCAGTGAAAAGACTTCCCTGGTTTTACCTTGTAAGGTTCATTTCCAAAAAACTTTTAGTCACAAGAGATCCCAGATGTGAGATACAGTAATGTCCTTATCTGTTTGTCTTCATGCAGGCTACATCCCCTTCTCAGTCACCTCTGCCAACAATTTCTTTTCAGTGCTCCTCTACCAATCTATTGCCAATATAATTTCACCATCCGCCTGCCTTTTCTTCATTTTAGCTCATTTCTCTGAAAGTATTAAGAGTCCTTTAAGAAATAGATGATAACCTAGGGTGATAACTTCTGAAGCCAGCCTAGATTAGATTTCTAGTTCCACTGGCTATGTGATCTGAAGTAACTTAAACCTCTCTGTATCTACTGAATTGTAAAAGAGAGGATAAAAATAGTTACATCACTGAGTTGTCATGGGAGTAAGTTAATGAGTACTATATATAATAATTAAATGTCTGGAATGGGCACGGTGGCTCACACCTGTAATCCCAGCACTTGGGAGGCTGAGGTGGGTGGAAGGCCTAGGCTCATAGGTTACAGAGCACCCTGAACCAGAGCCAAGACCCCATCTCTTAAAAATAGCCCAGCATTGTGGGAGCCTGTAGTCCCAGCTACTTGGGAGGCTGAGGAAAGAGGATCACTTGAACGTGAGAGTTTGAGGTTGCTGTGAGCTAAGACTCCACAGCACTCTACCAAGGGAGACCCAGTGAGACTGTCTGAAAAAAAAAAAAAGTCTGGGCTGAGCAATGTGGCTCACACCTGTAATCCTGGCATTCTAGGAGATTGAGGTAGAAGAATTACTTGAGCTCATCCATCTCATTTATTCATTCATTATATTCATTTAGAGACAGAGTTTCACTCAGTTGCCCTCAGTATTATTACTCACAGCAACCTCAAACTCTTGGACTCAAGAGATCTCTTGCCTCAGCCTCTGGAGTAGCTGTTACTACAGGCGCCTGCCACAGTGCCTGCCTACTGGTATTGTTAAAGACTCCCTCTGGCTTTTCCTCAGGTTGGTCTCAAACTCCTGAGCTCAAGAAATCTACTGCATCTCTATTAAAAATAAAAATTAGCATATCATTGTGGCCTCGATACTGGCAAGGCTAAGGCAGGAGGATCACTTGAGCCCAGGAGTTTGGGGTTGCTGTGAATTAGGCTGAGTCTGGGGCACTTCAGCCTGGAGAAACAAAGGGGACTGGGTCAAAAAAAAAAAAAAAAAAGGAGGAAGGAAAAAAGGGAGGGAGGGAGAAAGGAAAAGAGGAGAGGAATGAAGGAAGGACGGTTATGTCTGATACAGAGTGCTATTCTAAGTGTTTATGCTATTATTATTATGTTATACCAGTGAGTGATATAGGATAGTCAATTTCTTTCATAAAAGGACAAATTTAAAGGAGAAATGGGCTCTGTGATATACTACCTTCACAACAAAGAGGATAGGTCCACAGAACTAAAATGTTGTTATTTACTTCCACTTGGATATAGCCACCTGGGACTTAAGTATATTCAATCCAAAGACCAAGAAAAGAAGCATTTTGTGACCAAGAGAAGTTTGATTACAGAGATACTAACAATATGACAAAAGATAAATTGGAGCCAGACATGGTAGCCCTAGCCCCTGTAATTGTAGAACTCTGGGAGGCTGAGTGACGAAGGAGGATCGACTTGAGGTTAAAAATGAGACTAGCCTGAACAAAGGTGAGGCCCCATCTGTACTAAAAACAGCAAAATTAGCTGGCTACATGCTTGTAGTCCCAACTACTTGGGAGCCTGAAGCAGGATTTCGTCAGCCCAGGAATTTGAAGTTGTAGTGAGGCCATGGCACTCTAGCTAGCCCAGGCAGAGTGAAAATCTGCCTCAAGGGAAAAAAAGAAAAAGTGGGGAAAAGTTCCACTGAGGATAAATAAATGATACTTAGCCTATTCCTTCAATACCACTGTAAAAAAAAAAAAAAAAAGTCAATTCATGATAACCATGCGCTCCAAGAAAAAGTAGGTAGGACTGATAAAAACTGTGGATAATGATTATTTAAATTAGTAACTCACTTGCCACTTGCCCTATGTTTTCTGCTCAAGAGGTTGCAGGAGGCTGAAGCAGAAGATCACTTGAACCTTGAGGTTGTTGTGAACTAGGCTGAGGCCAGGGCACTCTAGCCTGAGACAACAGAGTGAGACTGTCTCAAAAATAAAAATAAAATTTTACAAATAAAAATAAAAGGCCAAATGCAGTGGCTCATGCCCGTAATCCTAGCATTCGGAGAGGCCAAGGTGGGTGAATTGCCTGAGCTCAGGAGTTAAGACCAACCTGAGCAACAGTGAGACCTCGTGCCTAAAAATAGACAGGCATTGTGGTGGGCACCTATAGTCCCAGATAGTTAGGAGGTTGAAGCAAGAGGATTGCTTGAAGCAAAAAATTTGAGGTTGCTGTGAGCTAGGAAGCCACGGCATTCTTACCCAGGGTGACAAAGTGAGAGGCTGTCTCAAAAAAATAAAAATAAAATAAAAAGATTTTCATTGTATTGCTAAAATATCCTATAACACATTCTAAGATATTCCTAATGTATATAACAACATTGCTTTTGACTTTAATTGGGGAAAAAACAAAACTCAAGGCTATATTTAAACAAAACTCTAGGTCAGGTGTGATGGCTCACACCTGTAATCTTAGCTCTTTGGGAGGAGGAGAGAGGAGGATTGCTTGAAAGCCTTAGCCAGTCTTGGTGGTGTACCCCTGTAGTCCCAGCTGTTTGAGAAGCTGAGGCAGAAGGATCAGCTGTGAGCTATGATGACGCTACTGTACTCTAGTCCTGGCAATAGCCTAAGACTGTCTCACAAACAAACAAAAATAAAAGGAAAAACAACAAAAACAAGGATACAGCTTTATTTTAAACACATTGTTATCATTATATTGATAATATTTATAAAAGGAATGATCAAATTCATATTGTTTGTATGAAGTGATGAGAGAGCAGAATTTATTTTCACCATTTCCATACTGCAAAATCAAGGTCTAGAAAGGCTATACATAGATTCAATCATAGTCTTCAACCATTCATGGTTGGACTCATACCTCCTTTGTTTGGGTAGTAACCTATGATCAAAAGTATTTTAAGGAGCTTGTCTTAACCATGTACCACCAAGTTGAATGACCTGGGGAAGTCATACTGTAAGTAATGCAGAATCTATGGAGTCAGATAAATCTGATTTGAAATATATTGGTGCCAGGATTCCAATCCCAGATATTCTGATTTAATCTATTTTTAGAAGCTCTCCAGTTGATGCAAATATAAATAGGAGTAAGAGCAAAAATCTACAAGTGTTTAGGTTTAGGTAAAGGAAATTAAATTACCTTTAATTTCATCTCACGGACACTATTTGCCCACAGAATTAGTCTTCAATTCCTAGGCACTTGTAATAAATAGGCATGTATGTATAACTACTTGTATTATCAAACCTATCTAACATTGTGAAATTCATCTTTGATGTTTTACTATTTTGGTATCAATTACTTTTGGATGATATTTGTCAATATTTATTGAACATGTGTATTATGTTAGAGTTACCTCACTAACCATTATTATTTAATAAAGTAGTGCTACTGTTACCTTCACTTTGCTGATGAGAAAACAGAGGTTATGGAAGTTAAGCAAAAATCTCATGCCACAAAAAAAAAAAAAAAAAAAAAAAAAAACAACTCATGCCACTCGTAAATACAGCTAGGATACTTCACATACTGGAGAGCTTTCAAAATTTACCTAAGAATATCAGGGATTGGGATCCAGGCATCAACTTTTCAAGACTTCTCTCCAAGGGATTATAATGTGTGGCCAGGATTAGATAACCAACATTTAGATATTAGAATTAACTATACTATTCGACCTCCTTGAAATGCACATATTTATCTAGCCGTTTCAGTTAATCAGATCAGCGGGTTAGAATATGATAGCTAAATTTGCAGTACAAAACATTTTTAGAATTCTTGGTGATACAAAATGAAGGTAACAGGGAGGCACATAAAAGTGGGGTTTAATGAAAACAAAATGTCCCCTTAATAAAGTTACCTGGGTCCAACCAACCCCATGTCTCTGATTTTCCTTGCATACATAGGTATATATCTACATCAGACAGGAAAGCGTACCTTAAACATGGAGCAACAATAAATTATTCCTAGATTATAGGTCAAGCAAAAATCTTTAAGTGCCTCATACACACCATCTGTTGCAAATCATTTCCTCTTGGGTTAAAGACAAGGAAACAAGCTGGAATTTGATCAAAACTTAATGCCTCAAAGTAGTAAAGAGGGAAATTATAAACAAGAATTTAATCTCTAAATGATTATGAGTGGTTATCAGTACCTCAAAGTGTTCTTTATGGAGTATCTCTTGTGATTACTGCAAAGTCACATGGCTAGAGAAAAGGTGCTTGGTGTCTTAAACCAGAACCTTTGCTAGCAAATAAAAAAACTGTAGCAGCAGCTGCAGTAAATCTTGCTCTCCGGACTGCTTCCTCTCCCAGAGCCAGCCGGCTAGAACCAGCCTGACAACAACAGCCTTTGCAGTTAGAATAGCTAAACACTGGTCTAGCCTTTCTCCACCCACATCCCTCCTCCTTTTCCTCCACTCCATCTCTGCACATTAAAACTGAGCACTAACTATGCTAAGAAAATGCTGATGCCTCAGACACAAAGGGAGATGGGTGGGGAAAGGGGGGGGGGAAAGACCCTACACTAGCTGAATAAGAGAAGAGAAAGAAGCTGGCACGGTGGCTCACGCCTGTAATCACAGCACTCTGGGAGGCTGAGGCAGGTGGATTGCCTGAGCTCACAGGTTTGAGACCTGCTCTGGAAAGAGCAAGACTCCCATCTCTAAAAATAGCCCAGAGTGGTGGCAGGTGCCTATAGTCCCAGCTTCTTGAGAGGCTGAGACAAGAGAATCACTTGAGCCCAATAGTTTGAGGTTGCTGTGAACTATGATGCCATGACACTCTACAGAGGACAACGAAGTCAGACTCTGTCTAAAAAAAAAAAAAAAAAAAAAAAAAGGAGAGAGAAAATAGAAAGTCTTAGAAAAAGACTTGATTAGGTTTTCTTCTTCCTTTAATTATGTCTTATTGCCATTAAGTTTTCTTTTTCTCTATCATATAGAAATCAGCAGAATTTTGCTTATCTAAATGCAGGTTCCTTGGCCCCACCTCTAACCTTCTGAATCTGCCCATGTAGCTATACATTACTTGAGCCACTCAAAACTTCTAAAATCAGCTATGTATCTACAGTTTGAATAAGCATACCATATGATTCATAGACACATGGAGGTTTGGTAGTAGTGTCTGGGAGACTGAAACAGTTGTTTGTAAAATTTATTTAAAGCACTCAACACTAATAAACTCATCGTAGCCTCAAGCAACCTTATATGGTTAAGCAAATATTAGTCCCTTTGACAGAAGAGAAAATTGAGGCAGTGAGATTAAATAAATGGTGGCAATTTCTTAGTCTCCTGATTCCCTGTCCATGGGAGTATCTTAAAAGTACATAAATCTAGAAGAATGGAAGAAGAAAAAGTAGAATAAATAAATGTGGAAAAGTAATGTATTCTCATCTAAAGAATGTGTCAAGCATTTAAAGGAGAAACAAAACCCCTCATTTGGTAGCACCCATAGCTCAGTCAGCAGGGCACTGGCCACATACACCTAGGGTGCCGGGTTGGAACCCGGCCCAGGCCTGCTCATCATGCAACCAAAAAATAGGTGGGCGTTGTGGCAGGTGCCTGTAGTCCCAGCTACTTGGGAGGCTGAGGCAAGAGAACTGGTTAAGCCCAAGAGTTGGAAGTTGCTGTGAGCTGTGACACTAAGGCACTCTACACAGGGTGACAGCTTGAGACTCTGTCTCAATAAAATAATAATAAAAAAAATAAAGAAAGAAAGAAAAGAAAACCCTCATTTGGTGCAAGAAAACAGACTGGAACCAAAATTATCAAAAAAATAAATAAAACCCCTGTTGCGTGACCAGAGACACGAACGGACGCAACAACCCCAAACCAAAAAAGCCCACATGACTGAACTGATAGATCATCCATCCATGGAAGCCAACCATAGAAATGATAACATTCAAACCACACAAAAGATGGGAAACCTGTGTGTTAGAGATTCTTCTCTAGATTCCACAACAGCTATGTAGATCTGTCTTCACACATCTATGTCCCCAGCAGCACCCTGACCGGTTAACATTTACAGATTAAATGAATGAATCAATGAATCAATTTTGGAAGCATACTAATGGTCTGACTCCAGCATAATCATCCCGGTCTGCTTTTACTATCTTTTGGACAATAAAAAATTAGATTAGGAAGCCGTGTTCATTAGTCTAAGTTCATGTAATTAACAAAGAAACAGCAGTTTATTTTGTCCAAATTCTTACCTTTCCTACTATTTCATTTTGTTTTTAAATCACTTCTTTTTTCTTGTTGTTCAAACCCGCATTGGTCACTGAACTTAATTATATATATATTTTTAATTTTTCTTTGCCTTTCATACTTAACCTCTCTTCTTTCAATTCCTAAATTCCCAAACTTTCTCTTTTCTTGATTTTTCTTCTCTTTCAGTACCTTTCAATTTGGGTTTCATGCTAACAAAAATGTACAAAGTAAGATAAGTCAGCCAAGAGAAAGAAAGAAAAAATGAAAAAGAAAACCAAAGGAGAATGTTCAAGTATGATTACTAGAAAAATCTCTAATACATAGGTTTCCCATCTTTATTTCTTGAGACTTTTCTGGACAACTGGGACAAACAACTTAGACACTGTCTCGCTTTATATGTAAATGTAAACTTAGGCTTGAGGAAAACACCAGAAATACACGACACACATAGTTCCAGTCTTAATACCTAACCTATCCTACATCATACAATGTTCCAACCCTACTGGGTTTGAGTATCTTTCTCTTTACAGATGAGCAAACTGAGACACAATGAAGTTAGTCACAAGTGGCAAAGCCAAGATTTGAATCTAAGAAAAGTACATGCTCTTATCCACTTTGTTCCAACACTTTTTGTAATCCCTCCAAGGACTATCACATTGTCTGCAGATTCCTTCCACTTCTTGCTAAAGTTTACTTAAATAACAATGCCTGCTGTTTTGGATTATGTTCCAATAGCATTCTCAAACATTTGAAAAATAAAGGTGCATGCGTATTATAATTTGCCATAAAGCATCTAGGAATCCATTTGCAAGAACAAGGTCTCCATTAATAAAAAAATATAACAAGAACCCGTTAATCAAGCACCACCTAAAAAGATTCAACAAAAATTGTTGTCAGCACATGCGTGATTCTTCAAATATGTACAGATTCTATTTTAATTAATAAAGCATAAATCCATTTAAGTCATAAATGGAATTGCTAACAGTTATAGAAGCTTTTTATCATTATGCATTTTCTCAAACTTAAGATATGAAAGTAAAACTACTATCTTGGGCCAGCACTGTGGCTGCTGGCTGCACTGGCTTAAGAACAGAAGTCTGAGAAAAGTCTGAGTAAAAGCAAGACTGGCCCTACAAAAAAATAGGCATGAGCCTGTTCCCCCTACTCAAGAAGATGAGACAGGACATTCGCTTGAGCCCAAGAGTCAGAGGTAGCAGTGAGCTCTGATGATGCCACTGCATTCTAGATGGGTGACAGAGGGAAATTCTCAGTCTCTCAAAAACAAACAAAAAAATCTCCTATTATCTTGGGGGAGACTAAAATTGATGAGGTTTAGAAGGGGATGCACTAGCATGTTGGGACAAAAAGGAGCTAGCAGAAAACCCACTCTGTTTTAGTGGAGAAAACAGAGTTTAGTGCCTAGCACAGGCCCAAAGTAGGTCAGCGTCCCCGACAGACACAGCTGGTAAAGAGTGATGTCACCCGAGAAAGGGGGCGGGGAGGTGGAATGTAAGGTGGGGAAGGGGAGAGACCCTTTCAGGGGAAGTGTTGGGGGCGGAAGAGGAGGAGTTTGCCGCGGCGCGTTTTAAGCATGCCTTTTGTAGGCTGATTGCAAAAACAGCTGAAGCACCGCCTGCTCCCCGCTCCCACCCGCTTTCTCGCAGCCTCAGTCCTCGTCAGACCCCCTCTGCTGGAGACAAAGACGCCAGAGAGGAATGCGGAGAAAGTCAAACGTGAAAAAGAATGATTTCGATGGCGAGAGGGTGAGGAAAAAAGTGAACGAGACTGTTAATCAAATCCAGGGAAACACGATGGGGAGGAAGAATTGAAAGGAGAGGAGAAAGGAGAGGAGGGGAAAACGGCTGAATGAAACAAAAGACAGATTAATGAATAGAGCAAAAGTCGTCGTGGAGGAAATATAATTTCTACTTATTTAAGGTTAAAGCATGAAGTGAGCAAAAGGCTGGGAAAGAAGACATCATAATGTTTGTAATCAGAAATAAAAAAAATCTAGTTAGTATTTTGTTAACAAAGCAAAACTGGGACACTCCCAACCAGGACTTCTCTCCTGCCCACGCCCAGGTTAAAACTTGTGCTCTCCCTGTGTTACCTGATCTAGAAGAAAATCTCATGAATGAAATGTCTCATTCCAGGTATGCAGGTCCCTGTTAGATTTTGTCAATAATCGAAGTAATAACAATAATCGTCTTTGGAATGTGGAGATAGGGATATTGAAATTAACCCTATTTTCTCTGCCAGGACAAATTTGTTGTTGTTTTTTTTTTTTTTTTTTTAAAAACCCGTTTTGAATATATATCATGCACCTTACACATTATTTTATTTATTTTTAATTTTTTTAACCACCTTCAGTCCTGAGGGTGACATTAATTTAATCACCAAAAAAAAAAGGAAAATTAAAAATCCTTAATCATATTCAATTAATCCCTACATCAAATCTGAATGTCCTTCCATTATACCCCCTAGCTTTCCTGTTAACAACAAAACTTACTTGTTTCTGACCTAAAAGCTGACAATGCTTCTTTCTAGATAATTGTTAAGGTTTTAAATATCCCCTCATAACCAAAATATACCGGTAATGTACATTATTTCAAGACAAACAATATCCAGAAAGAAACGAGGCAGTCTAAGAACCATCTCACTGAGGTACCAGATGGTATATAGTACCTATATCTGAAAGAATATGTTGTTTTTCTTTCCTTGCACCTCTAACATTTCCCTTTCTAAGAAGGAATATCTATTATTTGTTTTCTCATTCCCCCAGTGCCTAAATTTCCATCCTCTTTTCTCTTGTTGCAACAGCTTCTCTCTTTTGTTTCCAACTCTTGTTGCAACCGTACTTGCTTCTAAATTCTGACTCTGCCATATCTTGGCTTAGTCTGTCAGACTTCCACTAAACTTTCAGAGCTGGAATCAGAATAGTGCATTTGGCAAAAAGTCAGCCACACATACCACACAATTACAAACAAGCACTCTGACTGCAAAATCTTTTTAACAATCCATTCCCGTTTCTTGCAGTCAGCAGTTCACACAGATCCATGGTCTGATCTAAGCAACACGTATTCACATACATTTTCCATGCACATGGCCTCTGCAGTCAGCTCACAAAGACATAATGTCTGCAGAAAGGTCTCACAGGCAGCACACACAGGCAGCGCGTTCTCCACCCCTTTCATAAGCTTTTCCTGACTGGCTCTTTCTTCCAGACACCTCCTCCCCTCATGCTGCCTGGCAATGACTCCCCTCCTTTTCTGCGTTCTCCAAATCCTAACTGCAGTGCCATCCATCACTCTCCCAGCAGATCCTCAGGCAAAGCAATTGTTTCCTTAAGCTCTTTTTTTCCTGACTGGAAACTTGCTCTGCCAAAAGACCGTCAGAATAGAATCTCCTTCTGGAACACAATACTTATAGCCTGGCACCTACTCTGCTAACTTGTTTCTGCTGATTTTAATTTTAACATGAATGGCTTAAGGAGGAAAAGCAGGAAAGAGAAAAAAGAAAAACAAAAAAAAAAACACATGGGAAAAAAGGAAAGGGGAGCAAGAGAGCCCTGATAGAAATTTCATTTTGTCCATGACAAGTTGGACAAAAGTGTAAACTTAAAAAGCAAGGGTAGGAAAGCAGAAGAGGAGAGGAAATGGAGCAAGAGGTGTGAAAGTAAAAGAAATTATAAAAAGAGATTAAAGGATGGAAAGATTAGTTATAACATCTCTCTTGAGCTTTTTGCTTCTGAAGTGACCCCAGGATAAAGACTGTTGAGAAAGATTAATAGAATAATTAATGACAAAGAAAAAAATCTTCTGGTGAGATGATATATTTTAAAATTTTCTAAAAAGGCAAAATAGATAATCATCCCAAATATCTGCCACCAGAGAGCTTTCAACTACTAATTTGAAGGTATCTGGTGATACTTAAGAAGAAACTATATTTGAATTTTGCTTAAACTGATGATTTGTCCCACTCACACTAAAAACCTATCCGGGCTGGGTGAGATGGCTCATGCTTGTAATCCTAGCACTCTGGGAGGTTGGATTGCTTGAGCTCAGGAGTTCCAGACCAGCCTGAGGGAAGAGTGAGACCCTTTTGCTACTAAAAATAGAAAAACTAAGGGCCGGGCATGGTGGCTCATGTCTGTTATTCCCAGCACTCTGGAAGGCCAAGGAGAGTGGATTACTTGAGCTCCCCAGATTGAGAGCAGCCAGAGCCAGAGCGAGACCATCTCTAAAAATATCTGGGTATTTAGTCTCAGCTACTTGGGAAGCTGAGGCAAGAGAATCGCTTGAGCCCAGGAGTCTGAGATTGCTGTGAGCTATGATGCCACAGCACTCTACCCAGGATGACAGCTTGAGACTCTGTCTCAAATAAATAGATAAAGTAATAATAAAAATAGAAAAACTAGCCTGACGTTGTTATGGCAGTTGCCTGTATTCGCAACTACTCAGGAGGCTGAGGCAAGAGTGTTGCTCAAGCCCAAGAGTTTCAGTTTGCTGTGAGCTCTGATGCCATAGCACCCCACCTGGCAATAGCATTAACCATTAAAAAGTCAGTGGAAAATTGGCTTGGCGCCTGTGGCTTAAGCGGCTAAGGCACCAGCCACATACACCTGAGCTGGTGGGTTCAAATCCAGCCCGGGCCTGGCAAACAACAATGACGGCTGCAACCAAAAAAGAGCCAGGCGTTGTGGCAGGCGCCTGTAGTCCCAGCTACTTGGGAGCCAGAGACAGGAGACTCGTTTGAGCCCAGGAGTTGGAGGTTGCTGTGAGCTGTGACGCCACAGCACTCTACCCAGGGCAACACTTGAGGCTCTCTCTCAAAAAAAAAAAAAAAAAAAAAGTCAGTGGAAAATTAAAGTAAAAATACAATTTATTGGACTGGGAGAGGTGGCTCATGCTTATAATCCTAGCATTCTGACAGGCCAAGATGAGAGTATCACTGGAGCTCAGGAGTTTGAGATCAGCCTGAGCAAGAGTAAGATCCTGTTCCTACCAAAAATAGAAATGAGGTGGGCAGGACCACATGCACTGGAATTGGTGGGTGGAACCAGGCCTGGGCCTGCTAACAAAACAAAAAAAGAAAAAAATAGCTGGATGTTGTGGCAGGCACCTATAGTCCCAGTTACTAGGGAGGCTGAGGCAAGAGAATCACTTAAGCCCAAGAGTTTGAGGTTGCTGTGAGCTATGATGGCATAGCACTCCACCAAAGGCAACAAAGTGAGACTCTGTCTCAATTAAATAATAATAATAATAATAGAAAATGAGCCCAACTATGGTGGCCCAAGCCTGTATAGTCCTAGCTACTCAGGAGGCTGAGACAAGCGGATCACTTGAACCCAGGAATGTGAGGTTACAGTGAGCTATAAGGCTACACTAGGTTTTGAGACAGAATGAAACCCTCAAAAAAAAAAAATAAATAAATAAATAAAAAACCAATTTGGGCAGCACCTGTGACTCAGTGGGTAGGGCGCCAGCCCCACAATACCAAGGGTGGCAGCAGCAAAAAAAAATAGCTGGATGTTGTGGTGGGCCCAGCGACTGGGGAGGCTGAGGCAAGATAATTGCCTAAACCCAGGAGTTGGAGGCTGCTGTGATCTGTGATGCCACAGCGCTCTACTGAGGGCGATAGAACGAGACTCTGTCTCTTAAAAAAAAAAAATAATAATAATAATTATCAACTTTTCTGGGATGCAGTTAAAGCAGTGCTTAGAGGGAATGTATAGCATTGGGGGCCAGGTGAGGTGGCTAATGTCTGTAACACTAGCACTCTGAGAGGCCGAGGTGGGAGGTTCACTTACATGCTCAAGATACCAGCCTGAACAAGAGACCAGCCTAAGCAAAAGTGATACTCTACTTCTACTAAAAAAGAAATACAGAGATAGAAAAATTAGCTGGGCAATGTGGTGGGTATTTATAATCCCAGCTACTTGGGAGGCTGAGGCAGGAGGATCACTTGAACCCAGGAGTTTGAGGTTGCTGTGAGCTAGACTGAGGCCATGGCACTCTAGCCCAGGCAACAGAGTAAGACTGTCAAGCAAGAAAGGAAGGAAGGAAGGAAGGAGGGAAGGAAAAAGAAAAGAAAAATATGACATTGAATGCATATATAAATATTAGAAAAAAATGTTTTAAATCAAATAATCTAGGCTTCTACCTTAGGAAATTAGAAAATTAAATCTAAGCCTATACATAGATCTTCATAAATATGGCCAATTGATGTCTTTCCAGCTTTATTGACTAAATTTGTAAATAAAATTATATAAATTTTAGGGGTACACTGTGAGGATTTGATACATTAAATCATCACATTGCATACCTTTCACATATATGCTGTGAAATGAATACCATAATTTTATAAATAAAATGATATAAATTTTAGGTGTACACCTAAACAGTGTAACACCTTGTATACACTGTAACAAGTCTAGATTGTTGACAAAGGAGCAAAGGCAATAATAATACATGAAGGAAAAGATAGTCTTTTCAATAAATGGTGCTGGAAAAACTGGACATCCACATGCAAAAAAAAAAAAAAAAAAATCCAAATACAGACCCTACACCCATCACAAAAATTTGCCCCAAATGGATCATAGACCTATATGTAAAAGGAAAAACCATGAAACTCTTAGAAGACAGCATACGTGAAAATATAAGTGATTGTGGGTATGGCAACACCAGAGAAATAATAAATAATTAATGAATCAAATTGATAATTTCACTTCATTACAAACATCTACTTTGTAAAAGACAATGATAAGAGAACGAGAAGATAAGCTAAAACTGGGCCAATTATTAGCAAAAGACATGTGTTATCCAAAATATAAAAAGAACTTTTAGGCCGGGAGAGGTGCCTCATGCCTGTAATCTCAGCGCTTTGGAAGGCCAAAGTGGGCAGATCGCCCGAGCTCGAGATCCCCCCATCTCTAAAAATAGCCGGGCGTTGTGACGGACGCCTGTAGTCCCAGCTACTCGGGAGGCTGAGGCAAGAGAATCACTTTAGCCCAAACGTTGCTGTGAGCTATGACACCACTGCACTCTACTAAGGAGAGGGAGCGGGGACAAAGAGAGACTATGTCTCAAAAAAAAAAAAAAAGAACTTTTAAAATATAATAAGAAAGGGTGGTGCCTGTGTCTCAGTGAGTAGGGCACCACCCCATATATCCAGGGTGGCAGGTTCAAACCTGACCCCAGCCAAATTGCAACAACAACAAAAAAATAGCTGGGTGTTGTGGCAGGTACCTGTAGTCCCAGCTGCTCAAGAGGCTGAGGCAAGAGAATCACCCAAGCCTAGGAAGTTAGAGGTTGCTGTGAGCTGTGACGCCACAGCACTCTACCAAGGGCTATAAAGTGAGACTGTCTCAAAAAAAAAAAACAAAAAAAAAACTTCCACCCTAAAGCCAGGTGTGGTGGCTTAAGCCTGTAATCTTAGCACTCTGAGAGGCTAGGGCAGGAGGATCACTTGAGTTATGGAATTCATGATCAGCCTAAGCAAGAGTAAGACCCTGTCTCCACTAAAAGTAAAACAACTAGTTGCACATGGGAGCATCTGCCTGTAATCCCAGCTACTTTTTGTTTGTTTGTTTAAAGACAGTCTTACTCTGTCACCATAGGTAGAGTGCCAGGGCAGCCTAGCTCACAGCAACCGCAAACTCTTGGGCTCAAGTGATCCTCTTGCCTCAACATCTCCCAGGTAGCTGGGACTACAGGTGCCTGCCACAATGCCCACCTAAGTTTTTCTATTTTTAGTAGAGAAGCAGTCTCCCTCTTGCTTGGACTGGTCTCAAACTCCTGAGCTCAAGCAATTCACCCACCTTGGCCTCTCAGAGTGCTAGGATTACAGATGTGAGCCGAGCTCCTGGGGCCTCCCAGCTATTCCAGAGGCTGAGGCAGGAGGATAGCTTGAGCTCAGGAGTGTGAGGTTGCTGTGAGCTAGGCTGACATCATGGCACTCTATTCTGGGCAACAAAGTGAGACTCTGTCTCTCACACACACACACACAAAAGGAACCTTCTATCCTGGCAGGCATAATTCAATATTCTTGCTACATGTATTATATTAGCAGTCAATCGGAAGATAAGGTCTGGAGGGAGTAAAAACTGAACTGCAGGACTACTCTGGAGAGGTTATCTGTTGCCCTCTCGTGACCAGTTTTAGGAAATACAGGCTCTTCTCTCCACACTCAATTAACTTTGTGAGAGTTTTCTACATTTTTTTTATCCTAAGAAACATATTCTTTCTCTACATTCTCACACAGAACATTTTTGACAGCAGATGTGTAGGGTTTTTGCCCACACTGATGAATTCTAAAACACCAGCTGGGTGTCCTACAACTGAATCCAATCCCTGACACTATCTCCCTGGAGTTCGTGTCAGATCCCACAAAGGCTCAGATCCCACAAGGGCTCAGTCCCACAAGCCATCCTCCTGCCTCAGCCTCCCAAGTAGTTGGGAGGCCCCAGGAGCTCGGCTCACTGCTTTCATTCCAGGTGTCGACTGAAAGTCCAAGGCTCTGGTACTTTAGACTGATCAGCCTTATAATTTATACTCAAGGTTCCTATGACCTCCTACAAAATTGGTTAGAATGTCTCACAGAATTCAAGAAAGCACATTACTTACCAGTTTAGTGCAGAGGATGTTATAAAGGACAGATGGAGAGGTCTGATGAACAGGTCTGGAAGGGTCCTGAGCACAGGAGCTTCTATCCTCCCCAAGGAGTTGACATACACCACTTCCCAGGCGGGTGGATGCAGCCCACTAACCCAAAGGCTCATTCAGTCTAATTGTTCCTGAGTATTTATAGAGCTTTATTTCCAGCCCTCTCAGTCAGTGGGTGGGGCTGATAATTCCCACTCTCTGACCCCTTCATCCTGAGGCTATGGAGGGGCCCCACCCTCAGTCATCATTAGCACAACTCAGGTGATCCATTGTTGTTATGTAAGTTCAGGGGCTGGTTGTGAATAACAAAAGACTCTCTTATCAGGAAATTCCAAGGATTTTGGACCTCTGTGCTGAGAACTAGGCACAGAGACCAAATATATTTACTATACTATATTTATTCGCTATCTCTCTTTTTTGTACAATTATTCATTTACTTTGGCAGTAGCCCTCAAAGCACAGATACATGAAGATCAGACAAGCACAGCAGCTCTGACACCAGGAACAAAGGAGCTTATAATACACAGGGCTTCATTGGAGGTTTGTTTCCTTAGTGGTCAATCCATCACCTGAAACTTTTTAGAGCCCCTTTGCAGATGCTGGTCAAGGTCACATGTTAAAATCTGCCCCAACTGGTTTACTTCATTTTATTTTTTTTGCTGGGAATGAGAATTTCCCTAACTTAGGAAGACAAGGGCAGACCCATCTGTGGCCCACTAACTTAAAATGCCTGAACCAAACGCAGGCAGTCCGGCAGCATGAACCACTGGCTCCATTTATTCCTCAGCTCACCTTTCACTAGTTGCTGTAAGAGGAAACCTTTTTTTTTGATTTAATATGTGAAAACAAGATTCTGTTGTTCATCAACTAAGGAGAAAACACAGTAGATGTGAGGCCAGCTGTCACCTGGACTGTGTGAACAAGGCTTTTTTTTTTTTTTTTTGGTAGAGACAAAGTCTCACTTTATCGCCCTCCATAAAGTGCCATGGCGTCACACAGATAACAGTACCCAACAACTCCTGGGCTTAGGTGATTCTCTTGCCTCAGCCTCCCAAGTAGCTGGGACTATAGGTGCCCGCCACAACGCCCAGCTATTTTTCTGTTGCAGTTTGGCCAGGGTGGGGCTTGAACTCGCCACCCTCAGTATATGGGGCCAGTGCCTTACTGACTGAGCCACAGGCACCACCCACAAGGCATGGATTTTTGGCTTTTTTTTTGAGACAGAGCCTCAAGCTATTGCTGTGGGTAGAATGCCGTGGCATCACAGCTCACAACAACCTCCAACTCTTGGGCTTAAGTGATTCTCTTGCCTCAGCCTCCCAAGTAGCTGAGACTACAGGCACCCCCACCCCAATGCCCAGCTATTTTGGGTGGAGGGTTGTAGTTGTCCTTGTTGTTTGGCAGACCTGGGCTGGATTTGAACCCTCCAGCTCTGGTGTATGTGGCTGGCACCTTAGCTGCTTGAGCTACAGGCACCGAGCTGTTTTTCCTCTTAAATATGGTGTTAGGGTGCTCTTTCTCTCCACTGGGCCTGTCTTCCTGCAACATTTGGGCTGAGATACCAGTTGTCCAAAAACCTGCTCAAGTTCTTGGATGAAAAGAAGCTTTACTCAGTTGCTGGATGCTTGGAAACTTCTGAAGCAGAAGGGGAGCTTTACTTTTTCCAGCTCTTGGGATCTGCTACATAGTTTAAAGGAGGAGTGGTGGCTAGGCATGGTGGCTCCCACCTGTACTCCCTGTGATACTGGATTCCACCACTCAGGCCTAGACAGGGAGCCCCACATTCTCTAGGCACAGGTTTACTCAGGGGTCAGACCCCCATTTCCAAGCACAAGCAGACTGCCTTCTATAGGACACACCCTTTGGGGTCTGATAAGA
Organism: Loris lydekkerianus; assembly: GCA_963574355.1. Taxonomy (NCBI): domain Eukaryota; kingdom Metazoa; phylum Chordata; class Mammalia; order Primates; family Lorisidae; genus Loris; species Loris lydekkerianus. The sequence goes on along the minus strand of CAUYPK010115979.1, from coordinate 3,151 downwards.
TTGAACAAAGCAGCCTGTGATGGTTTTTTGGGTGGTTCCACCTTGAGTAGGAGCACACTCCCTAATCCCTTCTCAGGGACAAAGACTGTAAAGGACCTGATGACCTTGCCCTAGAAGGAGGAACTACATTCATTAATTTGTTATGTTTTTCCATCTACCAACTGCTGGCCATGTGTAATCCTCTAGACTTAAGACCCCTAGATAAAAGAGCCCACATGGAGACTCCCCAGTGAGTTCTTCAGTTCTTTCTCCCTTCCAGAAGCTCTGGTGCTTTTTACTTATTCTGTATTTCTTTCTAATTTCTTATAAAAGTCCTATCTTACCACTGATCTGTGTTCTGTGGGTTCATTCTTTGAATCCAAGGACCTACTGAAGAGTGAAATTCCGGTATCACCAGCACTCTGGGAGGCCAAAGCAGGTGCATTACTTGAACTCACAAGATTGAGGCCAGCCCAAGCGGGAGTGAGACCCGTTCTCTGAAAAATAGGCGAGTGTTGTGGTGGGCACCTGTAGTCTCAGCTACTTGGGAGGCTGAGGGAAGAGGATCATTGAGCCCAAGAGTTTGAGGTTGCTGTGAACTGTGACACCACAGGACTCTACTGAGGGTAACAAAGTGAGATTCTGTCTCCAAAAAGAAAAAAAAGAAAAAAAGACAAGAAAAGAAAAAGGAGGAATGGCTCATAGAGCAAGTCCCCCATTGCTCTTGAACTAACTAGACAGGAAGGCAGCCTGCTTCCATTTGACACGAAGCAGCTCCATCCTTAGGCCCTGAAGGGTGAACTTCTGTATGGCTAAAAAGTATTGTTCACTTATCTGAGTTGTTTCAATTACTACAGTCCCTCAAAGATTATTGGAAATTCTAAGCTAAACAAGCGTTTTGGTGGCACACATTCACCCAGGCTGACAGGTTCGAACCCGGCCCGGGCTAGCTAAACAACAATGACAACTGCAACAAAAAAATAGCTGGGTATTCTGGCAGGCACCTATAGTCCCAGCTACTTGGGGGCTGAGGCAAGAGAATTGCTTAAGCCCAAGACTTTGAGGTTGCTGTGAACTATGACGCCACGGCATTCTACCAAGGGTGACAAAGTGAGACTCTGTCTCAAAAACAAACAAAAAAATAAGGCTTTCTATACTTATTTTCTGATGAATAGGGCATCTATCCACAGAGAGTCCACACTGTAGCAGAGACATTTAGGAAAATAATCCAAAGGTGTTATAACCCAAACTGGTTATAAAGGATGAGTAGAAATTAACCAAATAAAAATAAGGATTGTGGGAAATTAAAGCTTATGGTAGAGGTGTTCTAAATAGCATGTAGCATTAACAACAAGAGCTCAGAGCTTTCAAAGAACTGTAAGTAATTCAGAATGGCTAGAAATCAGGAGGCTAAAGTTTGGGGGCAGGTGGATTTGAGTGCTGATGTTGTGACATAAAAACATTATGCATAGCCATAAATACCATGCTAAAGAGTTTCATCCATATCCCAGGGATAGTGAGGAGTCTTTATGGTTTTCATGCCAAGGAATGCCTTAACCAGATTAGCACTTTGTATTATGAATAAGATGGGGGAAGCACAGTAGCTGGAAGGCCTAAAGTGGTGTGGAAAGAATGGAAAAAAAGAATGGACTTGAAAGGTGTTTAGCAGGTAGGCTCAATGGGATTTTGGTGACAGAGGGTATATGCGTGCTAGTACTCAAAGTTAGGGAAAAAGAAATTGAGGAAACAATTTCTCAATCCTTACTGAAATATGTGAGTAAGATGACTCACATATTTCTACTAAGGGTAACTTAGTAGACAGTAGGGGTGGACTGTCAAGAAGATAACTCAGTTTTAAACATACTGAGATATCATGATTTAGTTTGCTCAGCATTTATTCATACTTCTTTCTTCTGCTCTTCCTACACTGCTAGTAGAAAACCAAGAAATATATATCCTAGACTCTTCTACAACTAGAGTTTGAATGTGATTTATATTCTACAAAGCATATGCACTCGCATGGGATTTGAATTCAAACCAACCTCAGTGAGAAGGTGAGGAGTGAGGATCTATTTTCTTTTCTTTTTTTTTTTTTTAAGACAGAGTCTTACTATGTCACCCTCAGTAGAGTGCCGTGGCGTCACACAGGTCACAGCAACCTCAAATTGTTTGGCTTACATGAGTCTCTTGCCTCAGCCTCCCAAATAACTGGGACTACAGGTGCCTGCCACCATGCCTGGCTATTTTTTTGGTTGTAGTTGTCCTCGTTGTTTGGCAGGCCCAGGCTGGATTTGAACCTGTCCACTTGGGTGTATGTGGCTGGAGCCCTAGCCACTGAGCTACAGGTGCTGAGCCATATTTTCTTGGTGTGGATTATAGCAGAGCCACAGTAGTTCTAGAACCTGAGTGGTAACATCCCAATTTGGACCGTGTCCTCCAGATACTGGGGGCCAGGAGAGGGAAGTAATAGAGTCCCTTAGTGGTCATTCCTGGAAGCTCAGCCTAGAATGTTCCTTTAGTTTCCCTCCGTTCTGCCTAAATGATTCTGCCCTCTATAATTAAAACCTGTCTAACTCAAGGTATCTATGAGATATTCTATCAAGGAAATGCTATTGTATATTCAGATCTAGAGTTCGGGAGATAGATATGTGAAAATAAATATAAAAGCTGTTGGACACCCCCAAACACTAAGCCTTCGGAGAGATTAACTGTGATCTGAGTCACATATGGTTACAACTTTTGTTTCTCAGATTATAGATTAGCTCACTTTCTTATTTTTCTTGTTCCATACAATGACTACAGAGAATTAAACAACGTCAGGGGCACAAACCTCTTGTCTTCTTAATTAGTGATCCATGTTACACATCAACTTTCCCTTTGTTGTCCTGCTTTGCTTAGACCACTATCAATGGAAAAGCAGCCATATTCCGTAAAATAATTTAAAGAGGTTTATTCTGAGCCAAATTTGAGGAGCATGGCCTAGAGCCACGCTCAAGAGGTCTTGAGCAAGCCATTGTCATACTTTAAAGATCTTGAAAAAATAATACTTCGTTTTATATGGAATCAGAAAAAACCTCGAATAGCCAAAACATTACTCAGCAGTAAAAACAAAGCAGGAGGAATCACGCTACCAGACCTGAGACTGTACTATAAATCAATAGTGATCAAAACA
>CAUYPK010115977.1:0-14807 GCA_963574355.1 Loris lydekkerianus | reverse complement strand
TAAATGTGGAATGTAAATGTCTTGGCATGGTAACTGGAAAAATGCCAGGAAGGCTATGTTAACTATTGTGATGAAAATGTATCAAATGGTCTGTGAAGCTAGTGTATGATGCCCCATGATCATATCAATGTACGCAGCTATAATTTAATAAAAACAAAAAAACAAAAAAACAAAACAACTGGCTGGCTTATCTTGGGCTGGCACACACTCCAGATAAGGTTGTTTATCCTTATTTTCTTAAGTCTTGAGGTTTCTTCATTGTTCCAGTATGTACCAAGTTTAGCACTTTGTTCTCCTTTGCCTCGGTGTGTCTTTTCAGCAGTTGACATTGTTGATATTGTCAAGTGTCTATCTGCCCTTCACTTTTTTCCTCTTCTTTAACTTTCTCTCTGATGTTTATTTATTTATTTATTCATTTATTCGTTTCCAATTGAAATGAGGGTCGAATGTTTAGGTTACAGTGTTTTCATTTGTAAGGCAGTTGAGCCCTTCACCCAGGGGTCTTGCTGAACACTCTCACATTGTGCACATTAGGTGAGATCCTGCCAATCACCCCCCTCATTCCCCCTTCCCACTTTCTCCTCTGCCCCCCCCCTTGATAGACTATACTTGTGTGTGTCTTTCATGTGGGTGTGTAGTTGTTTATACATTGGTGTCATATTAAGTATGTTGGATACTTGCTTTTCCATTCTTGTGATACTTTACTGAGAAGAAGGTGTTTCAACTCCATTCAGGAAAACACAAAAGATGTAAAGTCCCCATCTTTTCTCATGGCTGAATAGTACTCCGTGGTATACATAGACCACAGTTTGTAAATCTATTCATGGGCTGATGGGCACTTGGGTTGATTCCACAACCTCTGACTTCTCTCAGCCATTGTCCCATCTTTCTCCATAAGTCCTTTCTAATATAAGTTCTTCTATATTTTGTCACCAACTCCTCTGTGGGAAAGATACCTGAATCTTCTGATTCCTTAGGCCTATCCACTTTCCTGTGTCCTCACAGCTTTCCAAAGGAACCACCCCTGCCACCCTGCTTTTAGATTCGTGGCCTCCAGAGGGAGATGATGCATTTCTGTTGTTTCAGCTACTGGGTTTGGTGGGCAGCCTCAGGGAGCTAATACATGAGTACAGCCCTATCAGCAGAAGTGCCAGAATCTGTCATCATAATTACATCACACATACCTACCCCAGTCCACCTTTGTCATGACATCGCCACCACCCGTACCATCCAGGTTAGCTCTAAGCTTTTGCATACGATAGGCCCGAACTTAAGCAGCAGAGCCTTGTGGAGACAAAACGCATCCAAGCCGACGGGTCTTGCTCATCACCCTGGCTGGCTGACCTTCAGTGGGCCCACAGCTGCCCTGCACATCTCCTTAGGGTCCATCCCTTTCCCACCACACCACACGACCACCTCCTAGCCTTACTACGCACATGGTACAGTGATGACTTTGCTGCCTATCTCCCAGAGAAAATGCACACAGCTGGAAGAGAGCATCTGTGAGCTCCCCGACCATGCACACTCTGCCATCCCATGTCACTGTGGAGGGGTTGTCCCTGTCCTGTCTGCAGTCCACCCCTCCCTTTTTGCTTCCCATTCCTCCTTGCCGATGCAATTCTCTTTGACATCTTTCTCAACAGCCTTATTATAGGCTGAATTTTGTTCCTCTGAAATTCATATTTTGAAGACCCACCCACTATCTCAGTATGTGACTGTATTTAGAGATAGGGCCTTTAAATAGGTGATTAAGTGAAAATGAGGTCATGGGAGTGGGCTCTGGTCCAATGCTAATGGCCTCATCATAAGAGGAGAAGGTTAGGACACAGGCACAGGTAGAGGGGAGACTGTGTGAAGCCAGCAGAAGGCAGCCCCCCGGGGCTGAAGGGCCTCAGAAGAAACGTACCCTGACGACACTTTGGTCTCTGAAAGGCGTGAGCAGCTGTGTCCAGAGACAAGACTGGAGTGTGGAGAGGTTCAGGCCAGGTTTATTGAAAGGGGAGGGTGACCCTCCTGGGCAGTGCAAAGGTGGCTTCTGTGCTGGGGGCAGTTAGAGACCATTTTTATGTGTGGCTGTGGGTGGGGCACATTCCTCAGCTTGCCCGGAGGGCTTGGGTGAGTTACAGTCCTTTGGCAGGAACTTGTCAGGGGCGGGGCTCACTAGGTCCTTGGTGTCCTCAGTCTTAGGAGGAGGGGGAAGGGGATCTGAAGAAGGGGGAAGGGTTCCTGTGTGGCTGGGTCAGGCCTCCATCATTCTCATACTTCTAGCCTCCAGGACTGTGAGAAAATACACTTCTGCTAAGCCGCCTGGCAGTGGTGCTTTGTTATGGCAACCCTGGTAGACTGACTCAAGCCTACAGACATCCTGACCATTTCTTGCTTCCTCATTTCTCTTCAGCTCTGCCTTTTCCTCTGCTCCTGTACTGGCTGTCTCAACCTTGTCTCCTCTCAGGTTTTTTCTCCCTTGTTTTTCTGCTCTCTCAGTACCGGAGAGACCCAGGGTGTAGTCCTTGAACCTCCTTGCTCTGTTCTCTATACTTACATCCTGTGTGAATTAATTTGGTCTCTTGGTTTTAGATGCTGCTCGCCAGCTGGTGACGGCTTGGTCCAGCTCCACTTGTACATCAGGTGTGTCCAACTGCCCATTCAGTACCTCTCCTTGGAAGTCTAATCACCACTTTTTACTTAATATGTTCTGAATTAAACTCCTGATTTCTATTCCCCTAAAGCCCCACATCCCACCCTCCTGCTGTCTTCTGTGTCTCATAGATGGCCATGCCACCATCTTTCTCTTCCTGGGCAAAAGACAAACAAAACAAACCAAAAAACCTTGGCCTTATCCTTGAATCCTCCCATTCTCTTATATCGCTCATCAAAACTATTAGCAAATCCTGTTGAATCATCTGACACTTCTCACCACCTCCCCACTACCACGCTGGTCCACTCTCCCCCACTTCTCACCAGATTGTTGCAATTACGCCCAACACATTTCCCTGCTTCCGTCCTTGCCTTCGCCACTGCCCCTAACTTCTTCATTTTAGTTTCCATCTGGCAAACAGAGTAAGCCTTTAGGAATACTATAAGTCGGTCATGTAAAAGTCAGAGTCCTTGCCACGCCCTTGTAAGTTCTAGGATCTGCCCCCCCAGCCCATCGCATCTGTCACCTCTCTCAGACCTGTCTCCCCTTATCTCTCTCACACTCAGTCTCAGCCCTGCTGATTTACTTGCAGTTTCTTTCTGTCCCTCTGTCCATCTGCCCCTCCCTCCCTCTTTCTTTTTCTCTTTCTCTTTCTCTCTCTTTTCCTCTCCTGTCCCTTCCCCTCCCCTTCCTTCTTTCTTCCATACTCGTCTGTCTGCCTGGCTAGAGTGCTCTGGGGTCATGGCTCACAGCAACCTCACACCCCGGAGCTCAAGAGATCCTCTTGCTTCAGCCTGCTGAATAGTTGGGAACACAGGCTTCCACCATCAACTCCAACCATTTTTTCTTTTTTTCCTATTTTCAGTAAAGATAGGGTCAGTAGAGAGAGGCTGGTCTCAAACTCCTGAGCTCAAGCAGTCTGCCTGCATCAGCCTCCCAGAGTGCTAGGATTACAGGCATGAGCCACCTTCCTGGGGCATCTTGCAGTTTCTTAGAAATGCTGATACTCTTTCCTCTCCAGCCCTGTGAGCCTGCTCACCCTGGGTGTGGTACTCCCTCTGTGTAAGTAGAACACACACCTGCACTGTGCTCACCGTGGGCCAAGTCTTTTCCAAGAGCTTTGCAGATGAGAATGCATTTAACCTGCGTGTCTCACACCCCCAGTGCCTTTAGATCTCTGTTCATTCTTCTTTAAAGGCCCTTTCTGTCTGCTTCATAAAAAACAAGCCAAAAAACACCCCCTCCCCATCTGACTGCCTGGTCTCCCTACACTTTTTTACTGTCCTCACCAATCTTGCCACCATCATTCATAAGATTTGGTTACTTTTCAATTTTCTTGTTATAGGTTTTTCTTCACTGGGATTATTATAAACTCCACGAGGCCAGGAACTTCTTTCGTTGCCTACTTGTTCACCTGCTGACTGACTGCATCACATACTTGGTGCCACCTATCAGCCAACCTGAAATCCGTAACCCACAAATTCTATAGTCCTGGCATTGCATGTGACAGACAGGCTCTGAGTGTGAAGTGGGTAGGGGAGTGCTTTAACAGTCGAGGCACTCCCCTCAGAGAACCTTTTCTGTTTATATCATGTTATGGTATAATTTTTATGTCATGTCCTAAGCACATGACACAAAAATGATTTTTCTATGTGGGGTTCGGGATGGAACACGGGGAGTGCACATGGATAGGAACAGCTTCTGTGGGGAAGAGTTAATGTTGAGCTGGACCTTGAGGAGTGGCGAGGATTTGGCGGAAGCTCAAGATGAGGAGTGTCATGGAGGTGGAGAGGAGGCCAGGGCTGTGAGAGATATGCGAGTGTGTGGATGTTTGCACGCATTCACATGCATGTCTACTGTCACCTGGGCCTCCCCCAGACACAGAGGAGACGTGCACATGCACACACGTGTATAAATATTTACAAATGCATTATTTTATTCAATGTTTTGTAACTTTTTAAACACTAATAATAAATAAACAGCACCTTTCTGAGACAAATCCTAGCCAATCCTACTGATTTGCTTCCTTGTCTGTCAAATAAGCATAATTATGATGTTTCATTGGGTTGGTGGGAGAGTTGGTATAACCCAGTGGCTTCAACTTCTGAGTCTGTTGCATTCTGGGTGTATGACCTTGGACATGTGGTTGAGCATCTCCAGGCCTCAGTTTCCTCATTTGTGAAATAGGGATAATAATAATAAATAGTTTATAAGGTTGTTTTAAGAATTCAGTGAATGACTATATGTGCAGTGCTAGAGCAGAAGCTGACAGCACTGTGTACAGGTTAGCTATCATTGTTATGGGGTAAGGATTAATGATAATAGGGAACTACCTAGCTATTACTAGCCAAGGATTAATTATAATGCCTGTGAAAGAGATTTATCACTGTTACACAAATGTGTGCATATGCACATGTATGAGCAGTTCCAAGTGTGTGTGGGTGTGTGCATTTTTTTGTCCTTGCCACAGCATTGAATGTATGGACTCTGTAGCCATGTTGCCTGGAATCAAATCCTGGGTCTACTATGGACCGGCTGGGTGTCTACCGGCAAATTAATCAACCTTTCTGTTCCTGAGTATCCTTATTTGTAAAGTAAGATTAATAATAATTATAACACTAATAGTAACACCTCTCTCCTTATGTCACTTTGTGGTATAAATGCAACAATGTACGTAGAGTGCTTCTCCAAGTGGCCTGGCAGTGCTAGCTGTTATCATTAGTTCGTATTTGTAATGGATCCATGTAACCGAGACCTTGATGTACCAGCACTATTAGTCCCCCAAGTTTTGCAGCACAGTCTGACCTTGCGTGTCCCTTTTGGCTAGTAAAGGAGTTAGTGAGAGGCTGAATAATAAGTCCCAGCCTTGGGTTTAGCTTATTCTGCCTCATAACATGCAAACACTTAATACTAATCTGGATTTTTCCCACCCTGGCTAATCATTACTTCTCAAAAATGCTGACTAAATCTGAAAATAATCTCCAGTTCTGTCACTAATTTAAAAAGTAATGTTTTCCAGTGTGGCTAGCTTTCTCAAACCACTCTTCCAGTGAATTACATTCATTACTGTGGTGGGTATTCATTTTTATTAAATTAATCTTTCAAGAGTGAGTAATGACCATAAGAGTTGGAATATTTTTCGTCTGTGAGTTGGGATGCAGTCGGAAATTCAGTGTGGCTTGGTTAGAAAAGGAGAGATCTGTAGAACGGCTGATGGGGTGGTGGCTGCTGTTGTCATTGCTATTATCTTCAAAGCAATTGTCGTGCTCCCTGACGTGATGCCCTAATGTGTCACCAGGTGTGTAGAACCTCCCAGATGCCTCACTGAAAATAATTGGTAACCTTTGCCCACTAGCTCGTCTCTTCTGAGGGTGGTAAAAACTAATATATATAAATGTATATAAATATATATTATATATGTAGTGTGTGTGTTTAACAGATAATAAATCAACTCAACCACACAATGTAGTTTGCATTTCCCACCTAAAATAGCTCTATTTCTGTAACTTTACATTAATACCTCCACTTATTTGTCTTAACTGGAAAGGCATCTCTAGCCCAGGTGCTTATTTTTCCAGGTAGGATATCCACTTTGAATATTAATTTGTTTTCTATTTCTGTTGCTGTAGGGTTTAACTTTTATTTCCATCATGTAGCCGGGCATTTATGTTACCTGCCTGTGGGCGTGTTACAGGTCAGAAGAAGAAATTGCCAGGTATCCAGAAGGCAGCTTGCCATCTCGTCACTGGCTTTGGAAGTTCAGACTCATCAAGATGAATTCTTTCACTCCTCTGTGAGGGAGAGAGGTTGAAGGAAAATATTTTGAGAGGCAGAGGCCAGAGCTGGCAAACTGGACAGGAGGCAGACTTCCCAAGAGGAGAGCAAGGATCAGGTTGGGCTGGAAGGTGTCTGGGTTTGTGCACCTTCCCCTCAAGGACTGGCAAGGGTGACATTTGTACCCATCAGCCCTGAAAACAGCAGAGAGGCTCTCTGAGAATGAGGCTATGATCAAAGCAGTGCCACTGAGAGGGCATCATTGGGTTCCCTGGGAGCCAAGGGGCATCAGCTAGGAGAAAGAATGATCTTCCCATTGATGGCAGCTCCAAAACTAATGCCTTGCTCTGTTTTCTGACACTAGGAGAGCCCCATTCCCCTGGGGATGAGAAGGGACCCTCAATACTGAATAGAGTTTATCACCAGCCTCACTGGGTGAGACATTAGAACAGAGTTAATTTGATTTAGAAAAATAAATGAATCTGAGATTTCCTACATCCAAGACTTGTGGACAGAATCCTTACTGACTATTTGTAAGCTTGTGAGAGGAAGGTGAGAAACAGTTAATTTAACCTAGACTTTATCATGAAGTTCAGTAATATGGTCTATGTGAAGCCTGTCCCAGGAAGTGGAGACAAAGTTAGCTTCCCTCTCAGAAGGCTGACCCAGCCCATCTTTGTGTGGTACTGCGCAGAAGAACAGGAGAGCTCAGACTTGAAGACACCTGGTTCTAGCAGCTAAACTAAAGGCACAGAGAAAAGAATGCCATATTTATTTTCAATATTTTGAAAAATTTGTACAAATTTTGGGGAGTATGTGAAATTTTGTTACACAGGGTATCCATAAAGCTCATGTGCACATGAGTACATGTATAATGTGTGATGATCAAATCAGGATATTTAGGGTATCCCTTTTCCAAGGACAATACTTTTTTTTAAAAAACTGTAATCCCTTTACTCTGCTATCAAATATCGAATTTGTTTCTTCTGTCTCACTGGGAGTTTGTGGTCTTTAACCCACTTCTTTCTGTCCTCCCCCTTTACCCTACTCGCCCTCCACTCTCCCTCTTCTCTGTCCTTCCACCCTCTACCTCCACGTGAGCAGATGTTTCAGCTCCCACATGTGAATGAGAACATGTGATATTTGTCCTTTTGTGCCTGGCTTATTTCACTTAAGATAATGACCTCCAGTTGCATCCACGTTGCCTTAAATGACACAATTTCATTCTTTTTTGCCCTCTCATGCACTAAACATGCAAGTGAAGGTGATATACTGATTTATTTTTCTTTGGGTAGAGGGATTGCTGAATCAAATGGTAGTTTTTTATAACTCTCCATAACGTTTTCCATAATTGTTGTCCTAATTTACATTCCCTCCAACAGTGTATAAAATTTCCTTTTTCTCCATGTCCTTACCAATATCTGTTATTTTTATTTATTTATTTTTTTTTTTTGAGACTGTGTCTCACTCTGGTGCCTGAACTAGAGTGCTATAACATCATAGCTCACAGCAACCTCAAGTTCTCAAGGTCTTGAGCTCAAGCGATCCTCTTGCCTCAGTTTTTCTATTTTTAGTAGAGACAGGATCTAGCTCTTGCTCAGGCTGGTCTCAAACTCCTGAGCTCAAGCAATCCACCTGGCTCAGCCTCTCAGAGTGCTAGGATTATACCTGACCTCTATTTTTGTCTTTTTAATAACGGCCATTCTTGCCTACGGAGACGTGATATCTCATTGTGGATTTGATTTGCATTTCTCCGAGGATTAATGATGTTGAGCATTTATTTTCATACAACTGTTATTCTTTTGAATGTCTTCTTTGGGGAAATGTCTATTCACATTCTATGCCCACTTCTAAATGGGGTTACTTATGTCTTTTTGTTATTGTTGAGTTGTTTGAGCTCCTTATAGACACTGGGAATTAGTCCCTTGTAGGATGAATAGTTTGCAGATATTTTGTTGCATTCAACAGGTTGTCTCTTCACTGTTGATTGCTCCTTTTGCTGTGTAGAAGCTTTTTAGTTTAATTATGTTCTATTCATATATATTTGTTTTTATGCCTATGCTTTTGATGTTTTAATCATGAATTCTTGCCTAGACCAATGTGCAGAAGAGTTTTCTCTAGATTTTCTTGTAGTTTTTTTTTATAGCTGGGTCTTATGTTTAAGTCTTTAATTAATTTTGAGTTGATTTTTGTATGTGGTGAGAGATAGGGGCCCAGTTTCATTCTTCTGTATTGGCTATTCAATTCAATTTTCCTACAATAATTTTTTGAATAGGGAGTCCTTTCCTCAATAAAATTCTTATTAGCTTTGTCAAAGATTAGTTGGCTGTAATTATGTGGTTTTATTTCTGAGTTCTCCTATTATGTTCCTTTTGTCTGTGTGTCTGTTTTTATACCAGTACCATGATGTTTTAATTATTGTAGTCTTGTAATATATTTTGAAGTCAGGTAATGTAATGCCTCCAGCTTTATTTTTTCTGCTTTGGATTGCTTTGGCTGTTGGGGATTTTTTTGGTTCCATATACATTTTAAGATATTCTATTTCTAATTCTGTGAAGAATAACATTGGTATTTTGGTAGGGATTGCATTTAATCTATAGGTTTCTTTGGGGAATATAGTCATTTTAATGAAATCGATCATTTTAATACATGGCCTTCAGATTTTTTTCTATTCATTTGTGTCATCTTTAATTTCTTTTGAGAATGTTTTATGGTTTTCCTTGTAGAGAAATTGCACATTTTTACTTAAATTTACTTCTAGTTTTTTTTTTTTTTTTTTGTAGCTATTTGTACATGGGATTGTTTTCTAGATTTCTTTCTTGGCTAGATCATTCTTGGTGTATAACTCTAAAGACTTTTGTATATTGATTTTGTAACCTGAAACTTTATTGAATTCATTGATCAAGTCTAGGTCTTTTTTTGGTGGAGTTTAGATTTTTCTAGATATAAGATCATATCATTAAAACAGAGGAACAGTTTGAATTCCTCATTTCCAGTTTGGATGGTTTTATTTCTTTCTCTTGATCAATTGCTCTGGCTAGGACTTCCAGTATGCTGACTAGGAGTAGTGACATTGGGCACCCTTTTCTTGTTCTAGTTTTTAGAGGAAAGAATTTCAGTTTTTTCCTGGTCAATATGATGTTAGCTATGGATTTGTCATACATGGTATTTATTATTTTGAAGTATAAAACTCATCCTAGAAAAAGTGCTACATACATCATTGCTGAATATCAATCACTATGGTCACCTTTGAGGCACTCCTCCTTGAGAAACTATGCACTGATGCCAGGGCCTAGTCCCTGCTTCAAAGAAATTTTAGAGCTCTTTTTTTTTTTTTTTTTGGAATGGCCATGAAAGCTATCATCATAGGAGGTGTCACAATTAAGATTGTGAACTTGTGGGGGGAGAAGGCAAGATAGCCAACTGGAGTCAGCTTTCCACAGAGGCATTCATCCAAAAAGAGAATTAAAGGAAAGAAGTTTAGCAAGTAAGCTGATGGTTTGGAGCTGAGCCAAGAGAGAAGACTGAAGACCACACATTACCCTTACTGAGGTGAGCTGCAACCCCAAGGAAACAAACAATAGGTAGAAAATTTATCACCAAGTGGATGGGCGTCTCCTCTCCCATGAGAATGGCTTGCAGTATACTTTCTACAAACAAGCAAGCAGAGTTCAGATCTCCTCCTATTTTATCCCACAGAAGAGACCCTCTAAAAACTGGAACTCCTTCCGCAGGGAGTACCCACTAGTGTGCCATGGCACTCTCCTGCCAGGCATAAAACTGAACATATACTCTACCTGCAGTTCTGAACTCCCAGCAATCCCCTCCACTCCCACCCTGAGGTCTGGAATACTGTCTCCCACGCAGTCCAGATTATTGGGCATTTTCTTGAGAGGTGTGGACATGGTGTAGGCTGTTACAAGTCTGTGCTAAATCAGTGGCATGGGTATAAAGCAGGGACTGTGGACTAAGGGAGCCTTATGGGAGAAGGAGAAATGGTGCCTCATGGCACAGTGCAGCAGTGGCAGTGGTGGGAATAATAGGGCTCACACCCCTGGTGATATTTTAGAGAAACACTTCCTGCTTCTCTTAGCAACCAGAGGGATCTGGGCCTGTACTCTTGTGGCAGCCATGGAAATAAAGGCCCTGTGAACAAAGGGTAGGCCTGAGGCAGTACCTGCCCAGGTGGGGTGCAGCTGGGATGGAGACTAGAATATGTGCATGCAGAGGCAGCATACTCCCAGGGCAGGGCTGAGTGAGAATTGCTGCTTTTGTGAGCCCAAGATGCACTCGTCCCTCAGGGGAGCATAGCTGGGACAAAAGCAGGCGTGGCAGTGGCATCAGCCAAGGGAAGGGCAGGATCTGTGAGCCCTTTTTGAGCTCTAACCATGCCTGCCCCAACACAGACTGCAGTGGAGACAGAGACACCAGCTCCATGAGAATTGGTGCAGTGTCATTGGCACAAGGCAGGGCTGAGTTGCAGTTTCTGTGAACTCAAACAGTGCCTGGCCCACAGGGTAATATAGCTGGGACAGAAAGGCAAATTCCCTGAGAATATAAGTGGCAGCAACATCAATCTGGGGTGGGGCTGGTACTGAGTGAAACTCCCCAGCTTCCATTAATTACCCGATATAGCCAGACTTCAGCTCCTCCCACCAGCTGGTGGAAGAGTGCAGTGGCCTGGCTGAGGAGACATAGGTCTCCCTGTGACTCACACAGGTGCAAACCCCTGCTTCATATGCTTATTGGAGGGAACTGCATCATAGCCCTGTGGGGTTACCAGTGACTGGGTGTGACAAAGGTGCAAGGTGTGGAAGGATGCATCAACTTTCCTGGACTAACTCATTTGCTGGGTGGGCCCACCCACAGCAGCACCAGAGGAAGCCACATTTGAGCTGCCAGAAGACCCCTGCTATCTAGTTGCTGGAGACCTTTTGAACTCTCCCACTTGAGACTGGGTATTGATTGCAACAATTGATTTGAAACTCTTGACCAGGGCCAATCACCCAAGGACCATTCGAGGTGGTGCCCTGGTTGTGTTGTTGTGGGAAGGTTTGATATACCTTTTCCAGTTGTTGCCCATGGGGAGCAGGGTGTCTTGGTTGCTTGTATTTCTCCGTAACTGAGACTTCAACCCAGAGTTACTGATTCCCTAGGATTGGACAGAGACCAGCTGAAAATAAACCAGAGCCACTTAGCCCCACTACACCAACCAGGTCCCCAGTGTCTTAGCCCATAGTACTGTACGAGTCCTTTGCAAAGCTGAAAGGGAAAAGCTGCAATTACCAGTCCCAGCTCTTGGGCAAAGGGCTGGTTAATCACTACTCCTGGAGCCCCCAATCCAATTTCACCTTACCTGCTCATCTAGCCAAATGGTGAAAAATAATCATGGGGCAGAATCAGCGGAAAAACTCTGGCAACATGAATAATCAGAGTAGATCAACTCCCAAAGGAACAACAAGGTAGTCACACCAGAAGATCCTATTCATAAATAAATGGCTGAGATATCAGAAATCGAGTTTAGAATTTGGATGGCAAATAAGATTAATAGAATGGAAGTAAAGTTGGAATTGGAAATTCTAGGAATAATTCAAAAGTTGTCTCAAGAATTCAGTGAATTCAAAGACAAAATCACCAAAAATTTTGACACATTGGAAAAGAATTTGCAGCTCTCTAAGATCTGAGAAATATAGTAGAATACCTTAGTAACTAAATGGAGCAGGCAGAAGAAAGGATTTCTGACATTGAAGACAAAGCTTTTGAATGCTCTCAAATACTCAAAGAGGAAGAGAAGTGGAGAGCAAAAAACAGATCATTCTTTCAGAGAGCTCTGGGATAATTAGAAGCAAACTAATATTCACCTTATAGGAACTCCTGAAGGTGATGAGGTTGCTTCTAAAGGCCCAGATGCTCTACTCAAAGAGATAATTGAGGAGAATTTCCCAAACCTGGCAAGAAATTCTGAAATTCAGGTAGCAGTTTCAGAACCCCAGCATCACTCAATCGAAATAAAGCATTGCTCAGACCCATTATAATTAACTTCACCAAAGTTAATATGAAGGGGAAAATTCTGCAAGCAGCCAGACATAAGACATAAGAAACCATAACCTACAAGGGGAAGAATATTAGAATAACTACAGATCTTGCTGCTGAAACTTTTCAAGCTAGAAGAGGGTGGTCATTGACTTTTAACCTCCTAAAACAAAATAACTTTCAACCCAGGATCCTGTATCCAGCTGAACTGACTTTCATTTATGATGCAGAAATTAAATACTTTAATGATATTCACATGTTGAAGAAATTTGCCACAACTAATCCAGCTCTACCGGATATTCTCAGATCCATCCTCCACGATGACAAGGACAATGTACTACCACCAAAGTAAATTCACTCAGAAACTTTTGATCAAATTCCAATTTCTACAGTGGCAAAAGGATTAAAAATGTCCACTGGACTTTCAAAAAACTTGATATTAAAAATACTACCAGACTTATCAATACTCTCAATTAATGTGAATGGCTTAAATTGTCCTCTAAAGAGGCATAGGTTGGCTGACTGGATACAAAATCTCAGGCCAGATATCTGCTGCATACAAGAATCTTGTCTTACCTTAAAAGATAAATACAGACTCAGGGTGAAGGGATGGTCATCTATAATTCAGACAAATGGAAATCAGAAAAAAGTAGGTGTTGCAATTTTATTCGCAGATACAATAGGCTTTAAACCAACAAAAGTAAGGAAAGATAAGGATAGTCACTTCCTATTTGTTAAGGGTAACACTCAACATGATGAGATTTTTATTATTAACATTTATGCACCGAACCAGAATTTGCCTCAATTTATAAGAAAGACTCTAACAGACACGAGCAACTTGATTTCCTCCAGCACTATAATAGTCAGAGATTTTAACACCCCTTTGGCAGTGTTGGATAGAGCCTCCAATATGAAACTAAGCAAAGAAAGTATAGACTTAAACTTAACCATTAAACAATTGGATGTAACAGACATCTACAGAGCATTTCATCCTAACAAAATTCTCATTAGCCCATATAACATCCTCCAAAATTGATCACATCTTAGGTCACAAGTCTAACTTCAGGAAATTTAAAAGAATAGAAATTATTCCCTGCATCTTCTTGGACCATCATGGAATAAAAGTTTAACTCAGTAACAAGAGGAATCTGTATACAAAAACATGGAAACTAAATAACCTTATGCTGAATGATAGCTGGGTGATAGATGAGATTAAGAAGGAAATTACCAAATTTTTGGAACAAAACGATAATGAAGACAAAAATTATCAGAACCTTTGGGATACCGCAAAGGCAGTCCTAAGAGGGGAATTTATGGCACTGCAAGCTTTCCTCAAGAGAACGGAAAGAGAGGAAGTTAACAACTAAATGGGACATCTCAAGCAACTGGACAAGGAAGAACATTCCAATCCCAAACCCAGCAGAAGAAAAGAAATAACCAAAATGAGAGCAGAATTAAATGAAATTGAAAACAAAAAGATTATACAACAGATCAATAAATCAAAAAGTTGTTTTTTTGAAAATGTCAATAAAATACCGCATAGACTCGAGTATAAGCCGAGTTTTTCCGGCACAAAATTTGTGCAGAGTTCGGGGTTTTCGGCACAAATTTTATGCCGAAAAAACTTGGCTTATACTCGAGTATGTACGGTAGATAAACCCTTGGCTAACCTAACCAGGAAAAAAAGAGTAAAATCTCTAATTTCATCAATCAGAAATGGTAAAGACGAAATAACAACAGACTCCTCAGAAATTCAAAAAGTCCTTAATGAATATTACAAGAAACTCTATTCTCAGAAACACAAAAATCCAAAGGAGAAATAGACCAATACTTGGGAGCATGCCACCTTCCTAGACTTAGCTAGAATGAAGTGGAAATGTTGAACAGGCCTATATCAAGTTCTGAAGTAGCATCAACTATACAAAATCTCCCCCCAAAAGAAAAGTCTGGGACCAGATGGCTTCACATCAGAATTCTACCAAGCCTTTAAAGAGGAACTAGTATCTATATTACTCAACCTTTTCCAAAATATAGAAAAAGAAGGAATACTACCCAACACATTCTATGAAGCAAACTTCACCTTGATCCCCAAACCAGGAAAAGATCCAACAAGAAAAGAAAATTATAGACAAATATTCCTAATGAATATTGATGTAAAAATATTCAATAATTTGCTAGCAAACAGAATTCAGCAATACATCAAATGAATTATACATCATGACTAAGTGAGTGAGTTTTATCCCAGGGTCTCAAGGCTGGTTCAATATATGTAAATCTATAAATATAATTCATCACATAAATAAAATAAAAAACAAAGACAATATGATTCTCTCAATTGATGCATAAAAAGCTTTTGATAATA
>CAUYPK010115974.1:0-91534 GCA_963574355.1 Loris lydekkerianus | reverse complement strand
CGCCCCCGCACCGGGCCTGTCCACGTTTTCACCCCGTGCGGCCACTTGCGGTTTACACCCCCCTGTGTCTGGGTGGTGCCCCCCCCCCCCCCCGCACACACACACACAGGGCACACAAATATGTATGGGTGTGTGTGCATGCTTACACGTGCTGCTGTGCGTGTGTTCTATAAAGTTTGTAAAAATCCCCCCAAAAGACATCCTTCGGCTACTAGAATTCAGAAAACAGGTAGAACCAGGCACAAGGACCTAAAACGGGCACTTTCAGACAAGGTGGAATCTATGGGGACGCGCCAGGTCAAAGTTTTGGCTGAATGAAAGGAAAGTTGGGGGGCGGTGCTCAAAGGAGTAGGGCGCCAGCCCCATATGCTGGAGGTGGCAGTTTCAAACCCAGCCCCGGCCCCAAACTGCAAAAACAGAAAGGAAAGTTGGGGAAGGTCTAAGCTAAATTTTATATTAAGCAGGTAACGCAGTGCAGCTGGATTAGGAGGTCATAACGACAGACACATCCTCAGGCTGTCACAGAAAACCTGAGGATTTTCTTGTTGTTGATTCTGGAACCCTCTGGAGGCAGAGGGATTTTATCTCTTGGATAAAATCTCGGTGTGTCCACCTGAGACTCCTGAATCTAAGGGCACGGGAAGTCAAGGAGTGGGGTTTACAGAGTCATGGGAGAAGCTTGAAGAGTTTGAAAAAGTGAAGAAACGTGCAAAATTCTCTCAGTCCTTGTTCTTTAGGTGTGGATATGAAGGTCCCAGATGAAACTCAGCTCCAAAGAAGCATGGACTGGAAACTTGTTTTCCTTAATATTCTAAGCCCAGGAAAAGGTTATCTGGTGAATGGTTCCCTCCCCCACGTCAAACTTTTGGATTGTCCATCATACACAAGCTTTAAAACAGCAGAAGTTCAGCTCGATGGGCCAATGTCCTCTCATGGCCTGGCTTCCCTAGGTTGGTGGCCACTTGGGAAATGCCCCAGGGGAGACACAGGTCCCCCCGGCTCAGCCACCGTACATGAGAATGCCCTCAGGAGGGCCTCCCCAAACAGGGTGCCTTGGCCCAGGCTGAGGCTACATCCCACAAACAGCTTTCTGCCCACTGTGGGCACCAGGCACGCCCCAGAATAATCCCAGGGTCAAGACTGCAGGGCAGAGTTCTGGAGTCCGAATTAGCAAGGAGGGGATGCCTCCACCGGCCTCCATTCTCTCTCTTAGACGCTGAGGGCCCAGGCCAGGGGGCAAAGTTTAGGCAAAATAGGGATTATCTAGTTTCCCTGTCTCTCTCCCCTTTTTGTCCCCTGCCTCTCCTTGTTTGTCATAAACAATACTATTGTGTGAGACTGCTCTGCCCGTGGTGGCCCATGACCTTGCCTCCTTGATCTGGCTGCATCCCAGTGGCCTTGGCGTAAGTACGGGCAGCCAGGCAGACCTGACCCTCCCTTGGACCCCACCCTGTGCAGCTTCATTAGCAGGCCTCTGCTAAACCTTGAAAAGAGTGACTGGTTCATGGCCACCAGGAGAACGTTTGCTTTACTCTTCACCAGACCCGCAGAGTCCGCTTGGTAACCTGGGGCTGTCATGGGAAGCACAGCTCAGGAAGACATTCGCTGCTGTTTCTCCCGGGTCTTCTCCTGGTTTCCTGTTCTATCACACCCGTCTTTTGCCTTTCTCCTCTTAAAATAAGACGTCTCTTCCTCCATGATATTAAAAGACGGAGATCTGAAGGGAGCAGCAGAACTCACTTGAAAACAAAGATAAGAGGGCTAAGGGCCAGTGGAGAGGGGCTGGGAGAGCTGGGGGAGCCGGACGCTGCCACCGTGGGGTTGCTTCCCCTCCCCTGCCTCAGTTTCCTCCTCTGTGATAGGAGGATTAAATAGGCCCTCTTAATAGATGGGTCTGATGTAACGCTAACTATGACAGTGACCACCACAGAGCTTTGCATATTTACGTGGCCGAGATCTGTAGACTTCTATCAGTCCACAGAAACGTCTCTGGTGGAAGCGATACTAACAGACAAATGGGCATTCTCTTTATGCTAATAAAGTGGTTACAAAACACGACTCGAAACCTCTCCGGGTATAGTGCTTGCAGGAGGAAACCTGATTTCTCCCTGTGGGTGGGTAGGGAGCAGGTGCAGGGGATGGGCCTGAGCCATCCTGGGAGGATAACAAGAGGCCTGCGTCAGCCTTCTGGACTGTCTGAGGGACAGGATTATTTGAGATTGCCCTGATTTGCATGCATCATGTTCCATAGAAGAGATGCTCAACTCTTGAGAGGGTAGAGAATGCTTTAAATGACAGATTCAATTCTACATCCTGAACATCATTCAAGAAATGATCTAAACCACTTTTTGAGGCCAGTAGGTCTCCTTTGGTCAAGCTCTGGGACTGACCCTCTCTGAGAATGAGCTAGCAGGCGGCTGTAACTTAATCAGCAGGAACCTCTGTTACCTACCAGCCTGCTCTGCTACCTAAAACGCCACCAGACAGGGCAACACCTCTGCTCTGGGGCCTCCGGGAAGTCAGTCAGCCAGAGAGAAGGGCCAATATCTGTTATCAGTGGCTGCAATATTCAGGCCTGCATGGGGAAAATCCTGTTTTTTAAAAAATATATGCATTGTTCTGAAGCTTGACCTTTTTAACATATCCCAGATATCTTTCATTTTGGTATACATAGATTTCCCATACGTGCTTTTTTTAGTGCATAGACGAAGAAGGACCACCCAGTTATGAGTGGTCAGGCAACAGCACAGCAGCCTGTAAGGAAGCGAGGGGGCAGGCAGACGCCAGCCACCTGTCACTCCAGATGAGCAGTGCCTGAGCTGTTCATAGCACAAGAGTAGTAGTCGACTCTTGGTGACCAGTCACTGTGTCCCAAGCCCCATCCCCAATACTTTACATGGGCTGTCTCCCTATGGACATTATGTAGTGGGTGTTATTATTACTCCTCTAGTGCAAATGAGAAAATGAAGGAGGCTTAGGGAGATAAGAAACTTGCCCGAGGGGCAGAGCCTGGATCCAAACCTGGTGAGGGTGCTTCCTGAAACGGGGCTCTCAGCCTTAATGCTGTAACACTGACCTTCCCAGTGACCCCTGCATGCATCCTTCCATCTGTGGGGTTCAGTGACTCCCCATTCACCAAGGGCGGCTGCCACTGGTGTTCTGTCAAACTGGACCTGACTCACTGGCACCTTCCTGTGCTTAGTTAGAGTAAGGTCAAGAAAAGATGCATGGCTTTGAGGGGTGTGGGTCTCCCCTGGAGGAAGAAGACAGCAGGAATGTCCCCTCTCGGGCGTGACTAGCCCAGGAGGGCCATGAACTGCCATTTGGGTGTGTCTTCCAGCCGACACCCAGGGCCCAGTCCAGGGACAACAGAGAGCCCCCGGGGCTTTCACAGTCCTTTAGGGGCTTCAGCAGCCCCCCTTGGGTTTTTTGACTTGGTACGTCCTCTGGTTTGTGTGCGCGTGAGCCTCAGGTCCGAAAGGAGATGAAACCATGTGAGGCCTGGCATGTCTTGTGTTGGCAGCTACGGCCTAGAAGCCAGCCAGCGCCGGGACCCCTGGCCTGCTGAGAGCTGGCCCCTCCAAGGCCAGCGTGGCCTCTGCAGCTCCAGTCTTTCCTGCTGATTGGATTTCATCACAGAGGCTCCCAGGTCCCTTTTATAGAAAGGGTTAAAAAAAAAAAAAGGTAGAAACAAATTCCTGGGTGCAGGTTTTCAGGCTAACAGTATTTTCACAAGGTACCCTTTATTAAATACCTGTGATGTGCCTTGACCTTGACAAAAGTGTGACTTCTACCGTCACTTCTGGTACTGCCGTTCCCCTTGTTCCCATCCGGTTCTTCCTCTTTCTGTGTGACCTTCAGCAGTTTACTGAACCTTTCTAGGTCACATCTCTTTTTTTCACCTATAAAATGGGACTAAGAATAGTCCCATTTTTATGCTGTTGAGAGATTAAATAAGACACATAAGACACTTGCCATAGTATCTGGCACTTCAATAAACATTATCTTCTATCATTATTCGCATCTGACTTGTTATTAGCAATTGTTGACTAGGCCGAGATTGTTATTATTCACATTTTATAAATAAGAACAGTAAATAACAGACAGGTATGATAAACTGTCCAAAATTAGAGAGCTAATCAATGATGGAGCAGGAATTTAAATCCAGGCTTTTTGGCTTTAAAACCCACACTCCTGAGGCCAGGTGCAGGGGCTCGCACCTGTAATCCCAGCACTCTGGGAGGCTGAGGGGGGAGGATCCCTTGAGCTCAGGAGTTTGAGACCAGCCTTAGCAGGCATGAGATATAATCTCTACTAACAATAGAAAAATTTGCCAGACATTATATGGGTGCCTGTAGTCCCAGCTACTTGGGAGTCTGAGATGGGAGTATTGCTTGGGCACAGGAGTTGGAGGTTGCTGTGAGCTAATAGCACTCTAGCCTGGGCGACAGAGTGAGACTGTGTCTCAAAAATAAACAAATAAACAAACTAACAAATAAATAAATTTCTCACTCTTACCTGTCAACTAAACTGCCTCTAGGAGTCTAGGGAATACTAGAGTGTAATTGAAATATTCAGGAATTTCTTACATTGCGTCTAGTCATCGATGTTATACTAGAACATCAGATATTCCCACTTAAAGGAATAGGCTGCTCATCTGCAAAAATTGCTTAAATTGATCAAAAGGTCAAGGGCCTTCCCCAAGGAATTTAAATAATAAATCTAAAGGTGCAGATGTTGGCAGATGTGTATGGAAATGTAGTGCAGTTTGCTGGGGAGACTCGGCTGGGCCAGGTCAGGAGGCCACACCCCTCCCTGGCCTGCCACTAACCTGGCCTGTGACCCTGTCAGTTATCAGCCTTCCCCCGGTTGCTGGCCTTCTTTGTGAAGTTGAGACTGGAGGCCCTTCGTGAGGCTTCCTGACCCAATGAGCTGTCCCATTCAGTCATTCAGTCAACATTACTGACCACCTACTGTGCACCAGGAACCAGCCTAGGAGCTGGAGAGGCAACAGCAAACAAAATAAGGACGTGGTCCTCGTGGTGCTCGGCTTCACAGAGCTGCAATGGGGAACAGGCAGAAGCAAGCTGACAAGGGCCATAGGGCCGCGAGTGCCCAGAAAGCACCGGGTGCAGCACCCAGAGGAAGGCTCCTGACCCAGCTCAAGGGGCCAGGCAAGTTTTCCTGGGGGAGGGGACATTTCTGCTGAGAACCAAGGGGCAAGTAGAAACTAACGCGGTGGAGGTGAGGGAGGAGGGCACAAGTGTGTGGATGTGTGGGCCTGGGCCATTTGAACAAGCCAGTCCTGTTAGTGTGGCTGGGTCTCCAAGGGTGAGGGGAGCAGAGGCTGACAGGAGGCGGGGGGGATCAGGAGCAGGCAGGACCTGACTTCATGCCAGAACTTGTCAACCTTGTTAAGTTTTTTTATTTGATCTTAAAATTGTTCTTGAGCATCCCAAGGGTTAGGCTGACTTGCAGTTTAGAAAGATCCCCCCTGCCTCTGTGGAAGAGACTAAATCAGAGGTGATAAGGAAAGTGGGAAGATTGCAACAGAGATGGGGATGTCACTGGCCAAGAGCACAGGCTCTGGGGCAGCTTAGAGGGGGGACAAGCAAGGTTTGATCTGGCGGCTCAAGTGACAGAGCATCAGCAGGACCACACAGGGAGACAAACAGGGAGGCGCTGGGCAGAATACGGGCACAGGCCTGTGGCTTGGCACATCCAGGATCCTGAGCTAGGTTTTCCTTCCCTTAACCAGAGACACGCTCTCCTGGAGGATCAAAGTTCTCTCCATGTCACCAAAGTCCCTCTGCATGTCACCCACGGCTCAAGCCCTGCCCTCTCATCCGGCTCCTGAGTTTCTCATCTACCCACCCCGTTGCTGACTGGTCAGCCCGACTCAGCCATCTCTGGGCACCACAATCTCAATGCGTTCCAAGGGAATAGCTCACCTCTCCCAGCCCCACCCTCCCTCTCTTCCCTTTGGGACCCCCATTCCTGCAAACAGCACCCTCTCCAACCAACCTGCCTCCAACCAACCTGCCTCCAAATGCAGGCCGCCTAGGCCGCAGGAAGCAGCGTGTCATCTGCAAAATCACAGTGTGTGCCTGAAACTTTGGGATTGGCCTGCCAGCCTGTCACAGGGTGTGGTGGGGAAGGAGCAATTATCCACCTTCAAGACTCCACCGGTGCTGTTAGCAGGAACGCTGCTTTCCTGGGTGTCAATACAAGCCGAGGGTCATTTTTCAGCATTTGCCAATGGCTATAATTGCATAGGCTGAGTAGCTCCCCAGAGGATTCCTGCAGTTCCCCATTCTTTCCTCATGGACAGTGCTCTATAGCTGCACCCCAGGCCATGGATCATGTTTTTCACATAACCCGTTAATTACTAAATAAAACAACCCAGCTTTCAACCTGATTAGCCCAGATTAATGGCCAGCAGCGGGTTTCACCCGCCTGCACAATTTATCACTGAAAAGAACTGTGTCTTTAATGATCTAGCTACCTGGCCTGGCAGGGTGTGCTCAGGCCATGGGCCTTCTAGAGGAGTTAATTGCTCTTCTTCGTTTCTGACCTGGAAAGGCCCAGGTGACAGTTCCCATTAGCCAGGCTTGGCCTGCTCCACGACAAAAGATGGCAAGAAGCCCTTCCCTCCCACTTTGTTCGGAAGATATACGGAGGTCAGGTGTCCCCAACCCCAACGCCCCAGCTGCCAGCTAAAACCCGTTGAATCAACCTGTAAATGTATGTGTTTTTCCATCCCCTTCTGCTTTTTCATTCTTCCTACTTCAATATGTTGAAAGAGTAAATAATTTTCGGCCTTGTTGGATTTCTCCAAGAAAATGGATAAAAATAAGAAAATGTTATTTCCTCTGCTTTCTTTGTTGCATTTCAGCATGCTTTGGCTTTTCCGGAGAGACAGAGTGAGAAAACGTCTGTAATGATCTATCCCAGAAAGACCCTTTGATTAATAGGCTCTCCAAATGTCAGAACCAGTCCCAAGCACCTGAGCGAACTCTTGTATTTTCCAGACAAGAGCGCTGCTGAGGCCCAAGGAGAAGGAACTGAGTTATCCAAGGGAACATGCCAGGCAGGGGCGGCGCTAAGGGTTGCTGGGTCTGTCCTCTTCCCAGCAGCCAGCACTGCCTCGGGCTGGCACGACTTCTTATTGACTAATTGTAACAGGGCCACCACTTATCGAAAACTTACTATGTTCCAAATGTCTTTCTTTTTAATAGTCACACACTCTGTGAGAGAGAAGCTCTCCCCATTTTTCAGGCGAGGGGACTGAGCAACTGTTTTGTGCCTAAGCAGTGCTGTCCAGCAGAAGTTTCTGCAGTGAGGGAACGTTCTCTATCTGTGCTGTCCCACACTGCGGCCACCCCTCTGGTGTGGCTCTTGAGCATATGGCTACAGTGGCTACACTTTCAAATTGTACATTTCTGTCACCTAGAAATTAATTGATTTTCTTTGCTATGCTGGCCTTGTATCCTATATACTTGCTAAACTCATCTATTAGTTCTAAGTTTCTTCACTAATAAAATTTATTTTCTAGAGCAGCGGTTCTCGTGACCCACAGGAACTGTATTAAAGGGCCATGCCATTAGGAAGGTTGAGAACCACTGTTCTTGAGCAATTTTACACACACATAAAAATTGGACACAAATACAGAGATTTCCCATAACCCCCCCAACCCAACCTTGTGCACCTTGCACTGGATTCCTCTACTGTAAACATCTAACATCAATGTGGTAGGTTTGCTACAGCTGATAAACTATATTGATATAGAATTATTGCCTAAAGTCCATATAGGCTTCACTTCTTGTGTTGTCAGTGCTGAGTTTTGAAAAATAGATAATTTCATGTACTCATCATCACAGTATCATACAGAAGAGTTTCACCGCCCTAAAAATCTCTCATGCTCTGCTGACTCACACCCCAGGCAACTGCTGATCTTTTCACCGTCTCTACAGCTTTGCCTTTTCCAGAATGTCATATAGGAAGAATCACACACTATGCAGTCTGCTCAGACTGGATTTTTTCAATTAATATAATAATATACGTTGAAGTTTCCATCATATCTTTTCATGGCTGGATATCTCCCTTCTTCTTACCACTCAACAATCGCATTCTCCTGACTCATTGTACTACAGTTTCAATACTGAGGACATCTGCATTGTTTCCAAGTTTGGCAATTATGGATAAAGTTGCTATAAATACCCATATATAGGGCTTTGCGTGAACATAAATTTTTAACTCATTCGATTATATACCAACAAATGCAATTGCTGTATTATATGGTAAAATTTTGTTTAGCTTTGTAAGAACCTGCTGAATTATCTTCCAAAGGGGCTAAATCATTTTGCATTCCCACCAAATTAATGAGAGTTCACGTTGCTCCACACCCTTACCTGCATTTGAAGGTGTCAGTGTTTTGGATTTTTGCCCTTTTCATAGGTGTGTAGTAATGTCTCATTTTTTTTAAATTTGCAATTCCCTAATATGTGTGATGTTGACCATCTTTCATGTGCTTGTTTGCCATCTGTGTATCTTCTCTGGTGAGGTGTCTGTTCAGGTTTTTTGCCCATTGTTTAATCAAGTTGCTTATCTTCTTATTGTTGAGTTTTAAGAGTTCTTTGTGTACAGTGAATTGGATAACAGCCCTTTCTTAGATGTGTCTCTTGCCAACATGTTTTCCCAGTATATGAATGGTTTTCTCATTTTCTTGACAGTGTCTTTCACACTGCAGAAATTTTTAATGTAACGAAGTCCATCTTATATGTTACTTTTTTCATGGATTGTGCCTTTGGTGTCCTTTCTAAAAAGTCATCACCAAACCCAAGACCATCTAGACTTTCTCCTATATTATCTTGTAGGAGATTTATACTTTTTCATCGTACATTTAGGTCTATAATCCATTTTGAGCTAATTGTTGTGAAGGATGTAAGCTCTGCCAAGATTTATTTCTTTGCATCTGGATTTCCGCTTGTTCTAGTACCATGTGTTGAAAAGACTATCTTTTTAGACAGTCATGGCGGCTCACACCTAGAATCCTGGTACTCTGGGAGGCTGAGAAGTGAGGATTGATTGATTTCAGGAGTTCCAGACCAGCCTGAGCAACAGCAAGACCCCTGTGTCTACTAAAAATAAAAAAAATTAGCTGGGCATGTGGTGGGCACCTGTAGTCTTCACTGCTCATGAGACTGAGGCAGAAGGGTCACTTGAAACCAGGAGTTTGAGGATGCTGTGAGTTATACTGATGCCAGGACACTCTAGGCTGGGCAATAGTGTAAGACTCTGACTCAAGAAAAGAAAAGAAAGAAAAGAAAAGAAAATAAAAGAGAAAAGAAAAGACTATCTTTCCTCCATTATGTTGCCTTTGCACCTTTGCCAAAATCCGTTGACAATAAAAGTGTCTATTTCTGGGTTCTGCATTCTGTTTTACTGATCAGCGTGTCCATTCTTTCATACTGCACAGTCTCGATAACTAGCTTTATATTAAGTCTTGAAGTCAGCGTTTATCCGTCCTCCATCTTTGTTCTTTTCCACCAATGTTGTTGGAAAGAACTGACATCTTACAATATTGAATTCTGCTATCCAGGAACATGAAATACACAATTATTCAGATAACATCATTATTCCAAACCAAAGAGACTAGCAGACAAAGGGTAGTGGCGTTTACTTTTCCTGTAAAGCAGATTCAGAATGACTACAGGGCAGTATCTCATGGTCACGGGGTCTGGTTCTAAGAGTAAAGACAGGTGGGCTGGGAAGAGATGGTGTAGGGAACACAAGAATGGAATAAGTACAGTAGTGGATGTGTTGAGGGAACTTTTGAAAGTCCCAGGTTTGGGCTGAGAGAGCCACAGGGCCCACCTGAACCTCAGCTCAGCTTGGGTGAATCAACAAGCAAGGTCCAGGGCAGACAGGCAAGGCTGGAGGCCAAAGGGGTGAGAAGTGGAATACAAGGTTCCAAACTCCTCATTAAGAAAAATTCTGAGGGTTGTTTGCCAGATCTTAGAGGATATCTCTTCACCTGTTTCTGTTCAATCATGACACAATCTCAGCCTTGATCAGAGAGGCGAACGTTAGTGGACACCGTAAATAAACCTCTCATTGTTGCCAGGCAAGCCCAGGACCCTCCTCATCTTTCCTCCTGACCTCACTGGGACCTGAGCCCACCTGCATCTAGGTGCTATCTGGCTCCCTGGAGGTTTCCATTCCACTGGTGTCCAGATTGGAAGGCCCCAAGACTTCGGTTACTTCATCCTTACCCTGCATTTTAAATATGAAGAAACCAAGGGAACAACAGTCCCTGGGCCACATTCAAGACATCTTATTTAGGTATTTATTTATTTATTTATTTATTTATTTATTTATTTTGAGACAAAGTCTGCAGTGCTGTGGCATAATCATAACATGCACCTGTAGTCCTAGCTACTTAGGAGGCTGCCTTGGCTCAAGTGATCCTCCTGGTTCAGCCTCCTAAGTAGCTAGGACTAGAGGTGCATGGGTTACCACATCACACTAATTTTTTCCATGTTTTATAGAGACAGGATCTTGCTATGTTGCCCAGGCTGGTCTCAAACTCCCTAGCTCTAGTGACCCTTCTGCCTTGGCCTCCCGAAGTGCTGGGATCACAGGCATGAGCTACCAAACCCAACCCATCCTCTTATTTTTAAGGTCAGTTCTTGGCCTGAGGGACCTGAGAGCAGGACTACCAGGACTTCACTGGCCCACAAAGAGAAGGGAGAGGGGCAGGAGTGTGCCCAGGACCCACTTTGGCCCTGGGAGCAATTTAGGTCATGCCTAAAGAACATGTCATCCAAAGCAATACCCATTTCTCAGCCTAGGGGAACAGAAGCAGAGAGGCTTCTTAAGCCCTGATCAATCTCTTTTCCCACAAGGAATGAGAAAATGAAAATCGTATTGAACCCTATCATACTGTTAATGAAAAGGAGTCAGGGCTGGGGCGGGGGCAGCCAGGGAGCATGGGTGGGGGCAGTTTCCATTGAACTTTTTCTGCTTATGCAATAGATCTTCATTATCTCTACTGTCCGGTGGCTCCCCAGTTCCTCCAGGGAGATGCTTAATGACATAAATTGCTTAACAAGCATTAACTGGCGCTCCCAGAAAGCTGATGAAGAGGAAGGCAGCCTGTTTCTATCTCCTAGTTTAGTGAGCTTCCTTTCTGACAGCTGATGTTTGAGATATTGGTGGGTCAGAGAGAAAAGGCAGCTGGCTCCAGCGTTTGCTCTGCTGGAAGGCTGGCCACAGGGCAATGTTGCCAGCCACTTGCCCTCCTGGAGGGAAAGCAGGCCTCTATTTGTGTGCGCAGATCCCCTATTTGGGCACACCCTGCCTAAGGCTCCACCCGGAAGTCACATTTACTTTCACTGTATTTACCAAACACATGTATTGTACTCACCGTGTGCCAGGTAATATGCCAGGGGCTTTACAAATATTAACTTACTTAATCTACTAGAGAGAGGTACAGAGTTAGGTACATTTCTAAGCTCATTTTAAAGATAAGGAACTGAGGTACAGGGGGATCAGATCTGCCCACCCTTGAGGAACATGGTGGCTCTCTCACACTTCCACCCGGCTTCTGGAGCTAGGCCTGCCTCATGGGTTCTCTGCTCTCCGTCCAGGCCCAGCCTGCACCTCCTCCTCTTTTTCCTGAGGGTCCTTCCAGGCTACGCGCACCCCCAGCTGTCTTTGCCCCTCTCAGCCTGTGTCTGAGGCTCTACTGACCTCTCAAGTACACCCTCAGACACACATGTCCAGCGAATCCACTGTCCATGATTTTCATCCAAGATTAAAAATCAGGAAGAGACATTTCTCTTTTAAGGAAATGGCCTGAAAAAAATGTCAAGGATTATAGGCAAAGATATTATCCTAATGTTCTTTATAAGACTGAAAAATTAAGACTAGTCTTGAAAGAGTCTCATACAATCATTAAAAATGCCTATTCCTGGAAGCTGTTAGTGAGAGAGTGTGTTCAGGGGCAAATGGGACTCACATCACATACAGCACAGTGAGTGCTCTCATCACTGTGAGTGGACGGAGGCAGGGGTCTGTTGGTGAGAATAGTTTATCACTGACATTGTTAAACAGTGGCATTCCAAAGGAGGGGGTCAAGGACTGACCCCACAGACTTGTTTTGTATTTTCTGTTGTCCCACATAAGCAAATCCATAAAACATCAATGGGGTCACTCCCTGACCACCCCCTTTTGGGGGATGTGACTAGATTAAGAATTGCTGTCCTGTGGTGATGATAAAAAAAAATCAGACAGGGGCTCAGGGCCTGTAGCTCAGCAGCTGGGGCGCCAGCCACATACATCAGAGCTGGTGGGTTCAAATCCAGCCCGGGCCTGCCAAACAGCAATGACAACTACAACAACAACATAGCCAGGAGTTGTGGTGGGTTCCAGTAGTCCCAGCTACTTGGGAGGCTGAGGCAAGAGGATCGCTTGAGCCCTAGAGTGTGAGGTTGCTGTGAGCTATGACACCAGAGTACTCTACCCAGGGTGACATAGTGAGACTGTCTCAAAAAAAAAAAAAAAAAAAAAAAAAAAAAAAAAAAAAAAAAAAAATGCAGGCAGGTTTTAGCTAATTTTATCCTTGTTTTAACATTTGCTGCAGTTAATCTACCTCGTTATCGCCAGTACTTGAGGCTGACTACTCCCATTACACCTCCAGCCTTGGAACTTCCCTGCTACCACTTGTCCATCAATGTCACTTCATGCACCCTTCCATGTGTCTTGCTTATGGGACTTAAAGTGTTCTGAGAGAATTTCTCTAATGGTTAAGAATGTGGAACATACTTTCCTGTGTTTATTGGCCATTGTGATGTCTTCTTTTGTGATAAAGAAGCACTGGGTTGTTTGCTTTTTAAAACTGATTTGTAGGCCGGATGCAGTGGCTCACGCCTGTGTAATCCTAGCACTCTGAGAGGTGGAGGCAGGTGGATCGCTTGAGCTCACAGGTTGAGACCAGCCTGAGCAACAGCGAGACCCTGCCTCTAAAAATAGCTGAGCATTGTGGCGGGTGCCCCTGTAGTCCCAGCTACTCAGGAGGCTGAGGCAAGAGGATCATTTGAACCCCAGAGTTTGAGGTTGCTGTGAGCTATGATGGTTGCCCTGGCACTCTACTGAGGACGACAAAGTGAAACTCCATCTCAAAAAAAAAAAAAAAAAACCTGATTTGTAGAAGTTCTTTATGTATTCTGGATGCAAATTCTTAGTGGAGCATTTTAGCAACTTCAGTTTGTTTTTCATATTTATATAAGATTTCTTTTAATGAGCAGAAATTTTTAATTTTGATGACCTCCAGTTGATTAATTTTTAAATCTCATAGTACTGCTTTTGTGTACTACTTAAGAAAACTTGGCTTACTTCAAAATGCCAAAAGTATCCTACCTTTTTTTCTAGAAGACTTAATAGTTTTAGCTCTAAGTTTGAAGTCTAAGATCCACCTCTATTTTTGTGAATTGTGGGAGTGAGGGGTTAGTATATGTTTTTTCCTAGACACATGGATGTCTAGTTATTTCATCATATTTGTTGAAAAGACTTTTGTTATTGATTTGCCCTGGTGCCTTCGTCAAATATCAGTTGATTGTATATGCGAGATATTCTGTTCTCTTGATCTAATAATTCTGCCTTTCCAATATGCTGCTATAGTAAGAACTTTTATAGTAATCAAATAATTTTATAGTCTGAGACTTTTAATATGTGTTCTTTTTTAACGATGGCTTTAGGTAATCTAAGTTCTTTGAATCTTCATCTATATTTTAGGATCAACTTTCCAATATCTGAAAATATGCTTGTTGAGAATCTTATTGAAATTTTGCTGACTCTAGAGATCAATTTGGGGAATTGATATCTTAGCCATATTGTGTCTTCTTATGCATGAATATGGTATAAATCTCCATTTGTTTCAGTCATCTTTATTTCCTCTCAGCAGTGTTTTTGATTTTCAATGTAGTAGTTATTAATGCCTTTTGTTATTTTTTTCCCACTGAGCATTTTATATTTTATCTTGTTATTAATGGACTTATCTTCATTATTTCATTCTCATTTGCTTGCTGCAGGTATATAGAAATATAATGGGAATTTTGTATATTGACCTGCCTGCAACCTGGCTAAGTATATATAATGTACTTATTAGCCTAGTAGCCTTTTTTTTTTTTTTTTACTTTGAAGTATTCCTTAAAGTTTTCTATGTAAACAGTCATATTATCTGAAAATAATGCCAATTTTACTCCTTCCTTTCCAAACTTCATACTTCATTTCTTGCTTGAATGAGCTAGATAAGACATCAATACAATTTAAAATAAAAGAGGGAGGAGTGACCATGCTTGCATTGTTCCTGATATTAGGATGGAGAGCATGTAATTTTTTACCATTACATAAGTTTTTGATTTTAGGTTTTGCATGGACGCCCAGTGTTAGGTGGCGGAAGTTTTCTTCATTTCCTTATCTGCTTAGAGCTTCATTTTTCTCCTATAAATGGGTGTTTAATTTATCACATGCTTATCATCTATTGAGATTATCATATGTTTTTCTTCTTTTTCTATTAGTTGTGATATTTTTTCTAACTTCAAAGTTGAGTTTTATTGTTTTTATTTTCTTCCATTTTGTACTTTAAAAATCTATTTTGGGTGGCACCTGTGGCTCAAAGGGGTAGGGCACCGGCCCCATATGCTGGAGGTGGTGGGTTCAAATCCAGCCCTGGCCAAAAAAAAAAAAAAAATATATATATATATATATATATATTTTTTTTTTTTTCTGGCCTTCATTGTTTCTGAAGAGTTCAACTGTCATTTATATCATTGTTTCCCTTGTATATAAATATGTACTGTGCCTCTTTGTACTCTAGCTCCTTTGATAACATTTTTTTCTGTATTGCTTATTTTTAAGTTTGATTATTATGTGCCTTAACATAGTTCTATGTGTGTTTATGTGCATAGTATTTATATTTGTGATATAACGTGGATCTGCATTTTAATAATTTTAACTAATTATGGGAAATTTGCCTTCCATTTCTTCAAATATTTTTTTCTGTTCTATTTCTCTCTCCCCTACCAACCCTAATTACATATGTATGAGACTGCTTGGTATTTTCTCAAAGATCATAGAGACCCTGTTCAATCTTTTTTATTTCTTTTATCTGTTCAAACTGGATAATTCCAAATGACCTATCCTCAAGTTCATTAACCCTTTCTCATATAGTCTTCAATCTGCTTTGAAACCCATCCAGTATAATTTTTTATTTTACATAATATCTTTTTTGGTTTTAGTAATTCTGTTTGGTTCTTTTTAATGGTTTCTATTTTTTGCTAAGACTTCCAGTATTTTTATTTGAATTGTCAAGTATATTAATAATAGCTACTTTACACTAAAAGTCTGGTCTGTTAATTCTAATATCTGGATCACCTCAGAGTCCATTTCTATTGATTGATTTTTTTTTTTTTTCCCTTGGATTTTAGTTAGGTCACATTTTTCTACTTCTTCACATGTCTGATGATTTTTTATTTTATGTTCCTTAATATGTATTATGTGATAAAAGGAGTTCAGATGTGGACACCTTTCTTTAAAAGGCACTGAATTTTATTCTCAAAGCAGATAAATAGATTGGAAGATCTTTCTCATCATGTCAGGCTTGTTTCTTTTTCTTTTTGAGAATAGATCTATTTCTGTTTTGAGCTTAGTTTTAGAGGTGGGCTTAAGTCTAGGTCATGGTCCTTCCTCTTAAGACATCATTTTTCTGAAGTCTCAGCTGATGAGGTATCTTCATGCTGCTTTGGCCAGAAGTTCAATATCTCTCAGCAGTGCAGGACTTCTGGTGTCTCTGTTCAGCCCTCAGCCCTGCAGCGTGTGACTTCTTCTGGGCCTTATGAATTATTGGCTTGTGTTGTACAGCTCAGTTCTCAGCCACAGACCCACAGTCAATCCCCAGGCCAACTTTGGGGCCTTCCTTTCTGTGCAGTTCCTCCTCTGATATCCCACCCCACAAGTTTCATCCTCTTCTGTAGTCTGAACCTCCAATCTCTGCCTCCTTGGCTCAGGGAGAACCAAGAACTAAGAACTCTGGTTCTTTTTGTCACAACAGGAGAGTTCCCCTGGGCAAAAGCTGGGGTGACCATGGAACTTTGCCTAACATAGTTTACTTCTGTCCGAAATCGTTCCCCTATTGCCTGTTGTTCAGTGTCTGAAAACAGTTGCTTTATGTTTTGTCTCTGTTTATAGTTGTTTAACGTGAAGTCAGCTTCTATACTACTTCTTGTGTCATGCAGAAATCCCCATGTGCTTTTAATTCTTCGCAAGGCTAGTCTTTCTGATGATGCAGAATAGAAGGATCCAATTTCTCTTAAACTTTTGTAATATTTTTTAACAAGGCCCCTTTGCTTAAAGCAAGGAAATCATGTGTCACTCAACCTTGGCTGACTTAGTGATTTAACTGAGGTTTATGGGGGCTAGCTAGAAACTGGCCAACATGTACTATAAAGAGAAAAATGGCTGCTTTATTACTAAATGCATGTAGTCTTTTTTGACTACAGATTCCCCAAAAGGGAGATGTTTAGCATTGGGCAGACTTAATGTGCTGATTTTCTCTCTGACACCTAGGAAACAAATGTGGTGTCAGAGTGCATGGAATCAGTTTCCCATTACACTCATTACCCTCTGCCAGAATCCCTCTTTGCCGGTTAACAGAAAATCAAGCTCTATCTGAAACCAATAAGCACTGAGTGTCCTCACAAAAACATATCTTAGCATATGTTGTCACTTCCTCATTGCCTGGTGTAAATAAGTCCCACCTGTTATTCTTGCCATCAGCTCCCTCTTACTTCAGAGCCCTTAAAATGATCTGTAATCACACAGGTATCTGTGTTGCTTATTTTTATCTTCCCCAATCGACTATAAACTCCCTGAGGGCAAAAACTTGGCCTGTAGCCCCAGACTAGCACAGTGAGTGAAAAGGGGGAAGCTGAAGAATTATTCAATGAATCAATGAATCAATATATCCACAAATGAGCAGATCCTTTTGGAATTAGTCTAAAAAGGGCTTAAAAACAGAAGGGCTTGAAAAATTAAAAGAGGAATTATTCGTTTCTAAATACCAGCAGACTTGATTCTTCAAGGCACAGTCTTCTTTAGCCTGAGATGCCCATA
The DNA here is from genome assembly GCA_963574355.1 of Loris lydekkerianus. Classification (NCBI taxonomy): domain Eukaryota; kingdom Metazoa; phylum Chordata; class Mammalia; order Primates; family Lorisidae; genus Loris; species Loris lydekkerianus. The sequence continues at coordinate 74,359 of CAUYPK010115974.1, read as the reverse complement.
AGAAGCTACTTTTTTTTTTTTTTTTTTTTTTTTTTTAAAGAGAAAGAACTTCTTTCCGTTGTCACCCAGGCTGGAATACAGTGATATAATTATAGTTCACTACAACATCGAATTCCTGGGCTCAAGAGATCCTCCTGTTTCAGCCTCATGAGTAGATGGGATAACAGGCACATGCCACCATGCTTGGTAATTTTAAAATTTTTTTGTAGAAATGGGATCTCACTATGTGCCCAGGTTGGTCTCAAACTCCTGGCTTCAAGCAATCTTCTCACCTTGGCCTCCAAAATTGCTGGAATTACATGCAGGAGCCATCACACCTGACTGAGACACTACTTTAAACTAGAAACAAAAATTATTCCTGGAGAATCAGTCAAAAAAAGTTGCATCTAAGAACTGGGAATAAGAGTGTCTGCCCTTTCTGTAGGGGCAGCAATGGTCACGCCAGGCTTTTGAGACACGGTGGACTTTGTCCCCAGGATGTATGCCAACAATCACCTTCCCTGATAGTAGCATGCACCAGGAAAGGGTTTCTTGCTGTCTATGGGACAGCTCAGCAGGCATGGGCTTTAATGACTCCCAGGACACTGCAAATTCTACATGTGGTCCAGAGAACATCTTGTCTTCTCTTGGTTGTGGTGGCAAATGAAAACAAGAATAAAGGCAGGGCATTTTTTAACTGAAAGACCCCTGGACACAGAACATTAAGGACCATCTGGCCAAAACTTCTGTTGTTATGAGAGAAGAAACTGTGTCTAAAGACCAAGATGGAACATAATGAATCCAAGGTCACCCAATTAGTGAAAAACATCACAGGGACTAATTTGCAGGACGTGAACCTTCCAGTTCAAGCTGTTATTGTTTATTTATCTCCCATTTGGCATTTCTACCCCATCTTGTGAATGTGCGAAGTTATGCTTTATCTCGGACCACTTATCCTCCTAAGTCAGAGCATGATCCTTTCCGATCCAGTGTGATTGTAGAAAATAATAATAATAATAATAATAATAAAATAAAGGCCTTTCTGTATTGGCAACACACTGCTAGCAAAATTTGAAATTTCTAGGAAAATGAGACCTGAGTCAAAAGTCCAGTGACTGTTTAGAATTAGAAAAGAGTCTATCAGAGAGCAGGGCAGGATGGAGAGAGAAATAAGAATTTAGAGGCCGGAGCACATTCTGTTCCTTACCTATCACGGAAGCAAGGGGAAGCCCTTCCTTTCTTCACCTCTTAGTTTCACCATCTGTAAAATAAGGGGCTGGATCGACAAGAGTTAGAATCTCTGCCATGCCGTCTTACTTGCATGTAATTCTAAAACAGGAGCACATTCCAAGGAAATATACACTGCCATTATATATCTTTGTGGAATTTCTATTTCTCTGTATATTCTCAGCAACAGGAAGACCCCTGCTTTGAAGCAGTACGCATATAGAAGCCTAAACGTGCGTCCTGAGCAAGCTGGGAAGGCTGGCGATGTGGACATCCTAGAGCAATCTCCAAAGCTGATCCATTTCCCCACAGGGCAGGTAAAAATGAGCTTTACTTTCTTTTCTTTTTAAAAATAAAACAGTTGACAATTTTATTTTCACATTTCACAATATAAACGAATACTGCCCTTTTTATTCCACTTCTTCCCTTCAAAACTATTCTCTCATTGACAGGAAAGGGGAACAAGTTTTGCTTTTTGTGCTATTAAGACAACTCTCAAGAGTCACAGCACCATAATCTGGTGGAGCAGAACAAGTAAAATAAAACTGACATAAACGACCTCCTTCTATGTTTATCTGTCTGGGGGAGTCTTCCCAGGCCAAGTGGGCACCATCGTGGGACAGGGGGAGGTCTCATCATTGGGAGCCCAGGTGTCACTAGCATGTGGCCTCCCGTAGGTGGCCTCATTCCAGGAGCAGGTCCCTCTGCATCACCCCAGGAGGAAGAGGACCCTTCATCCGTATGAGGGGAGGCCCCACGTGCGGTGCTGGCATCCTACTAGGACAAGCAGGACCTGGAAGACAGGTCGGGGTGGGGGTAAAATCATCACCCCTGCAGCAGGACGAGCAGAGAATGGAGGAGGAATTTTTCCTTGTTGAAATGCAGCATTGTGTTGTTAGTCAGGCTCCGGGCCTGCTCTTCCAGCCACCTTTTTTTTTTTTTTTTCCAGAACTCACTATGCCACCCTAGGTACAGTGTCATGGCGTCACAGCTCACAGCAACTTCAAACTTTTGGTCTTAAGTGATTCTCTTGCCTCAGCCTCCCAAGTAGTTGGGACTACAGGCACCCGCCAAAACACCCGGCTATTTTTTTGTTGCAGTTGTCATTGTTGTTTAGCAAGCCAGGTTGGTCACTTCTGATAGCAGTCTTTTACATTCTCTTTGTGTTTCCTACCACTGGTGTGTCTCTTTCTCACAGATGGAGAGTCATGGCGGAGGTGTGTATGGCAGTAGTCACAATAAAACATGGGCGAGTTCCCACCAGACCTTTGGCTACCCCGTTCTGTGCACTGGAGCTGTTCTGTTCTAATGACTCCTCCATGTAGAACATCAGGATTCTACTTCCGGTTTCTTCTCTGACCTGGAGACAAGTCTAGTCAACTCCGACTCGCGATAGAGATTCCTTTACAAGTTCAAAAAATAAAGATAGGACCAGACTATATACAATTATTATTTGTATCCTACGATGAGAATTGAGTTTAAAGAAAAAAAAATCCCAAAAGTTTATTTTAAATGCCGAAGGAGTTAAATTGTTACCCGTCCAAAGAATTTTGTCAAGGTTAGTTTTCCATATAGTTCTTTTGAACTTCAAAAATCTTTCCAGGATGATTCTTACAAACACAAGCAGACACAGCGATGGCAAATGGAACCCTGATGAAACTGGTTACTAATTGTGACCATCACAGATTCATCAACTATTGTGATCCTCATACATCTTACATTTTATATAACAAGACCTGACACAGAGGTATTGAATACGCATAATTTAAAATATGCAGTGTATACTATTACAAATACAGAGTAACATGTGTCTTCACTAACTGTCAGTTCTTACAGGTAAATCCAGCAGCTGTCTAACGTCTTCTTGAAATGTCAGCTAACATGGGGTTTCGGACAATGCTGGATACAATTGACATGGAGGAGTTTTCAAAAGACAAATGAAAAGATTCTGGGCATAATAAGGAAACTAAAAATTAACAACGTGTTGTCATTAAAAGTTGGGGGGAAATGGAACAAGACAACCTTTTTTTCATATTTAACCATAAAAAAATATGTTTTTGTATAAAGTTGAAATGATGCTCTTAGCTGGAGCTGGGTTTACTAAATGGTACTTACTCTGAGCATGTGGAATTGTTGTGGGATGTTCTCAGTTAGGCAGAGGGAAGATAGGGCCTTGGCAGCAAGGCAGCATTTCTTCTTAGTTGGCTCACTCCCAGGTGGAGTGCTGCTGACCTGCAAGCTTGCTGGGCTAAGACAAGCTGCTGGGGGGCTGGGCACAGTGGCTCACGCCTGTAATCCCAGCACTTATGAGGCCAAGGTGGGTGGATTGCTTGAGCCCAGGAGTTTGGGACCAGCCAGAGGAAGAGCAAGACCTCGTCTCTGAGAAATAGCCAGGTGTTGTGGCGGGTGCGTATAGTGCCAGCTACTTGGGAGGCTGAGGCAAGAGAATTGCTTAAGCCCAAGAGGTTTGTGATTGCTATAAGCTGTGATGCCACAGCAGTCTACTGAGGGCAACAAAATGAGACTCTGTCTCAAAAAAAAAAAAAAAATGAAAAAATGAAAACAAAACAAGTTGCTTGGTAGTCACAAGAAAATGGGAGATCCCTGCAGGAGTGAGAGTAGGGAGGCTCTTCCTGGGCCCATGGGGGGTGGGGGGGTGTATGTGGACCAGGAATCCAGAGCTGGAGTCTAGGCCAGCTGAGCTGACAACTAGATCTGATCTTCCCTCCAGCCCCAGGACATTATTCCAGCCATTTTTCTCTCCTCCACCCTCAATTCTTCCCTTTCTATTAGATCATTGTCAAGAGCCTAACAGCAATTATAAAAAGGATTCCAAATGTCCCTTTCACTATCTTCTAATTTCTCTCCTTCCCTGAATTGCCAAACACCTTAAGAGATTTGTCAACACCTGCCATTATCTGTCTCTGTCCCCCTGCTGGACTTTCCCACCCCTGCGTCCTGACTGCTCTCCTAAGTCCTACTGTCAGTGCTCACTTTTTATTTTCCCTATCAGCACCCAGTGAATCACTCCCTGTTCGCGAAATTCTTCTCTCACTTTACTTCCTGGACAGCATCCTCTCATATTTTCCTAGAGGACTGTTCCCCCTTCTCAGTCTCTTATGAGCCTCTCCTCATCACCCCAACTGCCCAGTCCTCTGTGCCTGGCTCTCTTCTCTCCTGCTTCTGTACTCTTCCCCTTGGTGACCTCATTATTCTTAGGCCATTAAATGATACTCTTGTAAGTTTACATCTCCAATATGTCAGTTTCCTTTTGCAAATTACCACAAACCTAGTGGCTTTAAAACAATACAAACTTGTATTCTCTTATAATTCTGGAGGTCAGAAATCTTATGGGGCTAAAAATCATGTTGTCAGCAGAGCTGGATTTTTTCTGCAGGCTCCTGGAGAGAGCCCATTCCTCCTTGCCTCTTCCAACTCTAGAGGCTGCCAGCATTCCTTGGCTTAGGACCACATCACTCTAATCTCTACTTCTGTAACTGCAGGAACAGTTCACACTGATTAACTAGTGTTTAAGTTGTTACCGATGATACAGAGCCAAAATTGCCCAAGCACAGGCAGTAGGAAGAGCTTTCGCCTCCTAATTGTTAACACTGCAAGCTAGAGGATCAACTGCATTGATCAATTGATCAATTGTCAACACTTCAAGCTACAGGATCAATTGCAACCTGGAACTAATTAGAAATGCCATGAAAGCTTGACCCACCGTCAGATCAGGGAAAGCAGATTTGAGTATTACTTTCTGTCTCTTTGCCAGTTGACTTGTAATAAAGATTTTTCTTTTCTCAAAAGTTGGCTTCTGCGCATAGTGGGCAGTAAGCCTGTTGCTTAGTAACACTTTCGCCATCACATTATCTCTTTCAGTTTCTCTAGCATCCATCCTGTAAGAACCACTGAGATCTGCAACAACAACAAAAATTAACAAATGGTATTTAATTAAACTGAAAAGCTTCTGTATAGCTAAGGAGACAACAACCAAAGCAAGTAGACAACCTACCCAATGGGAAAGGATATTTGCATATTTTGAATCACACAAAAGCTTAATAGGATCTCTATAGAGAACTCTATAGATCCTAGGATCTATAGAGAACTTAAATTAATCCACATGAAAAAAGCTAACAATCCCATACATCAATGGGGAAGAGATGAACAGAACTTCTCTAAAGAAGACAGACGAATGGCTAGCAAACGTATGAAAAAATGCTCATCATCCCTAATTATTAGAGAAATGCAAATTAAAACCAACCTGAGATCTTATCTAACCCCAGCAAGAATGGCCCACATCACAAAATCTCAAAACTGCAGATGCTGGCGCGAATGTGGAGAGAAAGGAACACTTTTACACTGCTGGTGGGACTGCAAACTAATACAACCTTTTTGGAAAGAAGTATGGAGAAACCTCAAAGATCTCAACCTAGACCTCCGGTTTGATCCTGCAATCCCATTACTGGGCATCTACCCAGAAAGGAAAAAGAAACGTTTTATTATAAAGACACTTGTACTAGACTGTTTATCGCAGCTCAATTTACAATCGCCAAAATGCCTCTCAACCCAGGAATGGATTGGCGAACTATGTATACCCTGTCAGTACTACGCGCTAACCAATTGTGCCACTAGTACTTGGTATATGTATTACCATGGAATACTATTCAGCCATTTAAAAAAATGGAGATTTTGCAGCATTTATATTAACCTGGATGGATGTGAAACAAGTTATTCTTAGTGGAGCATCACAGGAATGGAGAAGCAAGAATCCTGTGTATGCAACTTTGATATGAGGACAATTAATGACAATGACACGGTGAGGGTGGGGGACGGGGAGAGCAGACAGAAGGAGGGAGAGGGTGGGGAAAGGAAAAGAAAAAGAAAATCAACTCTCACATAAGTTGGATTTATTTTGACCAAAGTACATTATTTAAGCAATAATTTTTAATTCAACTTGTTAGTATATTGTTTAGGATATTGCATACTCAGACGGATGGCTAGCAAACATGAAAAACATGAAGTGAATATGTTTGTAATTTCCCTTTGTAATAATATATTTTTTCTAATTTTAATATCAAGTATATCCAGATGAAGTAGAATGAATTTGAAATATTTCTTCTTTTTCTATTGTCTATTAAGATTTGTCATGATCTTATTTTTGAAATTATCTTCTATTTTTATTTATAAATATTAGTTGTCTATTGTTTGAAACTTTGGAAAAATTAAAAAAAAAAAAAAAAAGGACCACTGAGATCACACCTGGATCATCCAGGATAATTTCCCATCTCAAAGTCCCTTAATTCAGTCATGGCTGCAGGGTGCCTTTTTCCACATAAAGTAACATTGGTGGGTTTTAAGGACTAGGATGTGAACACAGTTGAGGTGCGGTGTTACACCTACCATCGCAGCCTGTAACTAACTCCAGACGTGGGTACCCAGTTGCCCAGTCTATAATTCTGACAGAATATCTACCAGACCTCCTAATGCCTAAAGATGACGTATGAACCCTTCCTCTTGCAGTCTTCCACATCTCAGTTCATGCTAACTCCTTCAGTCTAGTTGTCCAGCCCCAAACCTTTGCAGTCTCCCTTAATTCTTTTCTTACATACCATGTCTAATTTCAGCAGCAAATTCGATTATCTCTCTCTTCCAAGTACACCAGAATCCTCCCCTTTTGTACCGCCCCCTAATACTACCATTGTGTCTCGCCTGATCTTTCATGCCCCCTCCTCACTGGTCTCCCTGCTTGCTGCACGCACTGCTCCAAGTGATGTTGCTGGAAGTTAAGTTGAATCATGTAACCCTTCTGACGGTTCTCCAATTAATTCCTATTTTTCTAATAATGCTCACCAGGCCCGACAGGGCTTGCATGCCCTCATCTTCACCACTTTCTCCTCCATTTACTCTGCCCCAGCTACACAGTCTCCCGAGGCATAGCCGTGCCTAAGGGCCATGTACTTCCTATTCCCCGTGTGTGCGAGGCTCTTACCCCAGATGCCCATACTCTCCCACATCTCTTGGGTGTTTTTCCAAATGCTATTGTCCAATAAGGGCCTCCCTGACCTCATAGGTAAAAGCGGGGCCCACATCCTCCCCCCACTTCTCTACCTTGCTCCAGCTTCATTTTCGGCTAGATTTTTCTCTGTAGCTTGTTTCCCCTTCAGCTGTTGCTGTCTGTCTATTTCACAAAGTTGTTTTGTGTGTAGTCCGTCCCCCCCCCCATCTCATTGCTTATTCTCCTCCTCCAAACTATGAATTCCAGGAAGTTGTGCATTTTGTCCACTTTGTTTCCTTCTGTAACCAAGAACAGCGCCCTACTCAATAAATATTTGCTGCATGACCCATGTTGGTGTCCAGTAGGTCAGTGAGATGTGCTATTTTCTTCATCTATTCTTTTATTAATCCTATCATTAAACTTTTAGTGAGGGTCTTCGCTGAGTTTAGCTCTCAAGGAATTCACAGGCTTTGGGGGAGGCATATGTACAAACATCTAATTTTTTTTTTTTTTTTTTAAGTTTTTGGCTGGGGCTGGGTTTGAACCCGCCACCTCCGGTATATGGGGCCAGCACCCTAATCCTTTGAGCCACAGGCACCACCCAACTATCTAATTTTAATACAAAATGGCTTGCTAGGTGCTACAATGACAGTTCAAAAGTACAGTGTGGGCAGATAAGGGAGAGAGACACTCTATCTTGCTGGTGACTATGAGTGGCTTCATGGAGAAGGTGGCGCTTGGCTATGTCTTGATGCATTCCTATTTGTAACAGAAGCCTCGAGATCCGCAGCTCAAGGCAGCAGCAGGGCGAGAAGTCACAGTTCCATAACTGACCTTAGCACCCACCAGCTTGACCTTGGAAAGGCCAAGGTAAAGAAGGTGCTTCAGCCCATCACAGAGGCCACATTAAGAAGATCACATATGCTGAGCTGAAAGCAAGGTCTTCAGTGAGGTCCAGTTAGACACAGTGCCTTCACGCCGTTGTCCCCAGGAGTCCATGTGCAGGACCAGGGCAGGAGATCAGAGCGGTTCCAGGAAGGCTGGGCCTCAGGGCTCTGTTTGAGGGCTAAAGAGTGTCATTCAATAGCAAGGATAGAGTAACAGGCCATGCAGCCCTCAATAGCTCCCCTATCTCTGTCTCCTGGTGGCCTTGAAGTCCACAGGGATGGAGGTTTTGTGAAAAAATATCTGACTGGGTTGCCCTTGGCTATCTCAGATCTAACCTTCTGTTCCCATTTCAAACCTCAAAGTGAAGGCTTCTTGTCTTTGTTCTTTGTTTTTTATTTTCTTCTTCATTCACTCCAAATGTCTTAGGAGGCCAAGGAAATTGGAGATTTGGTTTTATAACGGCCTGGCTTAGATCTGCACCTTCTTCCCTTGCTGGCTCCTTGGGATTGGTGGGCTTTGTCCTTTAAACTGGACCACAGGGAGGGGAGACGCTCCTGCACACCTTGGTGGCTCCTGCATCACCGACTACCAAGTGTCAGCACAGCTCTGGACGACCACGGCCCTGCCAAAGAAGCCAAAACCCGTGGTGGTCCAGAGGGAAGGCGGCAGTGGCCTGGGGCTTGGTCTGGCTTCTAGGCTGCCGGCTGAATCCAGGCCACAGTTTGGGTGGCCCTTGTCAAGGAGCAACCTCGGTGAGGAGGAGTTAGCTGGTATATGGAAGAGTTGCTTCATCGCACTCCAGGGATGAGAGTGAGCTAGATGCCTTGCTATGGCCACACCACCAGCCCACGAGGGTCCTAGCCTGTTCCTTGGGAACAGGGCGACCACATTCCAGTCCATCCCTCTCAAGTGCTCAGCTTCTAACCTGCTATGAAGATGCATCAGAAGAACAGGGACCACCACCCACGCACAGCCCACCATACCGGTGTGGGCCATCGGTCTGCATGGAGAGCAGAAAATGACCTTGCTTTCACCTCTACTTGTATCAAATGATGACTAGTATATGACCTTGCATGTCTTTGCTTGTAACAGGGATGAATTAAATAAATAACTTACCTTAGGGAAAAATAAAGCAGTAAAACCTGTACCTCCGCCCCACAAAGTTCTTGTATGTAAGTTAACTCCAAGTCCCAGATGTTCCGGGCTGATGCAGAATTTCATGTTTGAAGAAAGGATGGAGCCAAGAAAGGTGGGATTGAGAAAGAGTAGATGTCAGAAAGCCCAGCCAGTAAGAAGGCAGAAGGCTGAGGCCGCCAGACATCAGAAGGCAGCTGTTGTCCACCTTAGCCCTGGACTGGCCCTCACAGTAGCCCAGGGACAGAAGCAGCCACTTTAAAGTAAACAAGGGTGGGTCCACAATCTCGGTGTTGATACTAGATTTTGAAGCTATTTATTTGGTTTTGCAATAAAAACTAACAAAAAACACCTAGATGGCCCCCTGGGTGAGGGGCTCTTCTACAAATGGAAATTTACCCTGAAAGTGAGAACAATGTAACCTAAAAATTGTACCTTCATATTAATTTGATTTAATTTAAAAAATTAAAAAAAAAAAAAACACCCAGATAACAAAACAAAAATCTCTTTTCCTTGTAAGGATACCATCTCTAGCCTCCTGTGATTCTTCTAATTATACCCAAGTCTTTTTTTATACAGCTTATTTGGAGCCAGGCTGCCTGGGTTGGAATCACCCTGTGATGGGCAAGTATCTTAACTTCCCCACGCCTCCATTTCCTCATTTGTAGAATGAGGATAATAATAGAACCTATTAATACTTTTTCATGATCAAGTGAGGGAAGGTTTGTTGAGATTCTTGGAACGGTCAGGTATGTGAGCGTGAAGTAAAACCAGTCCTACAGCTAGCTTATAATGCCAGCCTCCCACCCCCACCCACCAAGAGGCCTTCTCTGCCTCCTCCGGCCTGGGGACCCGCTGTCCCTGACAGCCCTGTCTGTGGATTTGGAGCAATAAAACTAATGCCTCTGCCCCTAAGAGTCCCCTCTGTGGGTTAATACCTAGATTCAGGGGCTCATTACCTGTGTCATGGGCAGGGATGTGTCCCACTTATGTCTTTGTCCCATAGGCCCTCACCGTACCTGGCACACAGAAAGAAATCTGTGGATACTTGTTAGAAAGAAAATCAAATTTTCTTTCCACCTAAAGATTCCTGATACACATATAAAAGGAGTATACATTTATTTCTCAACAGCTATGGGACCAGGGCAGAACTGGGATTATTATCTCTATTTTTAGAGGCTCAGAAAGGGGATTGGAGAATTCAAGTTTCCGTGAGTAGCTGGCCAAGGCACAGATGCTGGGCATTCATCTCCCAACTTATTCTAGCCACCTCAATGTGCCCTGCTTATAAGAGATGCTTAGTGCCTGGAAACCCAGTGGCTCAGGGGCTTGTAGAGGTGGGCTGGTTTGTCCTCCCAACTCCGGGCTAATGTCTGGTGTCCAAACAAAGCTACAAGCCTCAAGGTAGCTTTCAGGACCCAGCTGCTGTGATGTGGCTCTGTCAAAACATCCTGGTAAAGCAGACAATCTGTGCAACAGACATCCAGACCCTTATCCCTCAGGGAATAAATATGACTCAGTCATTAAGAAGAAAACAAGCCCCTTTTTCCTTTTGGTTACATCACAATGCTTCTGTCTCCAAAATGACCATGGCAATGCCGTGTCCTCAACTCAGAGGCAGCCTGTCTCGGTTTCTAGGTCCTGGGGGCTGCAGAGCTGAGGCAGCATGGTCAGCTATATGTTGAATCTTGTGACCAGGGCCCCAGGAAGAGCTGGAATAGTAATGATTCACAATTGCATATCACCTGCCTCTTTACAAATCACTTCCTCATCCATTATTCATTTGACCCTCACAGCTCTCTGGCTAGGTCAGCAGGATATTACTAGGGGTAACAATGAATTTTTAAACTCCCAGTAAGGTGAGATTGGCTGTTACTTTAAACACAATCTCTGGTGTGCAAACTACAGCCCAGGGATCTAATACAGCCTGTGATAGAGATAGTGGAGTTAATCCAAAAACCAAAATGTATCCTGGTGCAGAGCCAGCACACCTGGCTTCTTTCTAGTCCCATTTGTCGAATGAACTTGGGTAAGACACAAACCCCTCTTGGCCTCAGTTTTCCCATCTGTAAAATGGGTTTATGATCCTGAAGGTCTTGCTTAGCTATTTGGATAAGGCTATGTCATGATGTACCACACAGGGTTATTATATGTAGTGGTGAATCCCTGTATGAAGATTTACCTTCCGCCTCCCTGTCACACCCATACACTCTGAAGTAGGGCAGATGTCACTGTGAAATCAACAAATTTATAAACTTGTCCCCAGTTGTTAGCCAATCAGTAGATAATACCTGCCTTAAGTGTCTAATCCTGGCTTCATTGTGTGATTTTCTTTTTAAATCGTGGCTCCGGTGCTCACGAGGTCCTACGGAACCTTGAAAGGATTTCAAGACAATATGTATATATTGAGATGAATGCTATTAAAAAATGAAAACAGAGTAGAATTGTTTCCTTGATATCAAAGTTGTTTTAGGAGAAAAGTTAAGGAAAAGATTTTAATACATATGAAGTGGAGAAAAGTCTCATTCTAAATCACTATAGAAAGGAAAATCTTAATTTTGTCTAAATTGCATGTATTGAAACATATTATTCATAAACATAGAGGATTCAGGGGGGAAATGTACGTTAAAATAATAGCAGTCCCTCTGAATGGTAAGTTAATGTCTTTAATTTTTTTTTACCCCATTTTTGTTTTTTAACTTCCTGTAATAAGCATTCATTACTTAAGAAGTTGTGTATGTGTATACATTAATGCTATACTCATTAAAAATTATAAGTTTTTTAAAAGAGATAGGAAATTGCTTAATAAAGTACATCACAGACGTGTCAAAAAAATACGTGTATAGGGTATTGCCTAGAAGGCCCAGTGGCACCTGTACATTGTGACATAGGACCTCAGAGATTGATGGTCCCTTCGTTTTATTCTTGGTAACAAAGGGAGAGGGGCAAGGGGAGCTGGATCCAGAGCCCTGCTCTTCACCCAGGGACAGGGCCAAGGAGTTGGCAGTAGGTGGCCACTGCTTTCCAGGATCTCTGTTATTTGGAGTAGCAGATCTCACGTTGCCCTCTTTGTGGGTTCTAATTGTCCAGGGCAACAAGCATGGTAGAGCCACTCTAAATTGTTTTGCAAATTGCTTCTTAATCCACAGATATCCTTGGAAGCAAAAAAATAAACAGAAGCTCAATCAATTATTTTACCATACTCAAATCTGTACAGCTGATGCAAAGTGCTATACAAACAACAATCGTCATCAGTTCAAGGAACAACAAACAAGGTTGGAAAACTGGGCTTTCAACATGTGTTTACCCTCAATGGATACAAACCAAAAAGCCTCCAATCCCTTTTTACTTGACTGAAACTGTTGACAAAGTAAAAATGGAGAAAAATTTGATTTTACTTTTTATTATTTATTTATTTAGAGACAAATTCTCACTCTGTCGCATTGGGTAGAATGTATGTTGTGATGTCGTCATAGGTCACAACAACCTCAAACTCCTAGGTTCAAGTGATTGTCTTCCCTTAGCCTCCCAAGTAGCTGGGACTGCAGGTGCCCACCACCACGCCTGGCTTGTTTTTTTATTTTTAATACAGACTAGGTATCCCTCTTGCTCAAGCTGGTCTCAAACTCCTGAGCTCAAGCAATCCACCTGCCTTGGTCTCCCAGAGTGCTAGGTATGAGACTGGCCTAGATTTTACTTTTTAAAAAAGTAACATTATAAAAGCCCAAACTCATGATTTTACAAAATGTACTATCAGCCATTTAAAACAAATATAGTTGATTACAGCATTATGTTATGATAGCATTGGAATGAGAATTTGTTGAAATAAAATGAAAATTCGTGGAAGCAATGTAAGCAAAATTACATTGCTTTTGAACTTTATTGTTATTCTTTTAGATTTTATTAAATGTTTTCTTATTCATGCTTTTTTATATAAATTATAACTAATATGTATTGGTTATATATTAGTAAAATAGAGAAATCAATGTCACATCTTAAACAGGTATAAAATATGTATTTTAACTATGTTGATAGCATTTTAAAATTCTGTAAAAGGTGTTTATTTTGAATTATAGGTTTCAGAAAAAACTGATTTTTTTTTTTTTTTTTTTTTTTAGAAGGAGTCTCATTCACTCTGTTGCCCAGGATAGAGTGCTGTGGAATCAGAAGTGTAGCTCACAGTGGCCTCAAACTCCTAGGCTCAAGCAATTCTCCTGCCTCAGCCTCCCAAGTAACTGGAATTATCAGCACCTACCATGATGCTGGGCTAACTTTTCTATTTTTGGTAGAGACAGGATCTGGCTCTTGCTTCGCTGGACTCAAACTCCTGAGCTCAAGGGATTCTCCAGCCTTGGCATCCCAGAGTGTTAGGATTATAGGTGTGAGCCACCATGCCCAGCAGAAAAACAAAAACTGATTTTAATGATCTAATTGCATATGTTTAATTTCCAAGTACTTCTCACTTAATATAGGAAAGAAGAGAGGTTTTTGTTGTGGCTCTTAACAATTACAGCCAGTTGAATTCCTGCAACTGCCTAAAAGGAGTATACATTTTGAAAGAATAAACAAAGGAAAAAGAGCCAGTCCCACCTATGATGACAGCCAGGGGCCTGCCCTCCAAACAATAGTGCAAATGACAGGACCTATCAGCTGCAGCCCATTTTCCACTGACAGAGTTTCTTAAAATAAGGTGGTTCAAAGCTCAGGAATCCAAACACTGGGGCCAGGTGAGCTGGAGCCCTTACATCCTCCCCCTCCTGCTCCACCTAGTACAGCTAATTTCTTTCACGTGTGGGGTAGATAGGGCACTACATAGAAACTCCGGGCAGGCCTGGGAATCTTTCATTTAACGTCAGCAAGTACTTCACGATTTATGGCAGGACTAGAAAGGCAAGCAAGGTTAACAACTTGCCTAAGGTCATGGGGAAAGTAGCTCGTTCCCCAACCTCGGGCTGGGCTTCCCCTCACATTTCTTTCCTGTGACACACAAAGCAACTGATGAAGGAATATTTTACCTGCTCCTATTATTTCCAATAGTTGGAAAACCTGCTTTGCTGAGACGGTGATGACCAATTTTTTTCTAAAGCATTCAGTATTTAAGACCTCCTGAAAATGCCCGTGTAAACAGGACCTCTGTCTCTCCTTTGTCATCATCATCATCACCAGGGTTGTTGTGGTGCTGGTGGTGATGATGGTTCTTACTGGGAGTATTATTCTGGGCTTTCTCCCACCACATCCCTTTAAACAAAGCCCTTGTAGATTTCTGGTTTTAAGGTATGAAAGTTGGCCAGGTGGGCGATGCCTGTGGCTCAGCGAGTAGGGCACCGGCCCCAGATACTGAGGGTGGCGGGTTCAAATCCAGCCCTGACCAAACTGCAACAACAACAACAAAAAATAGCTGGGTGTTGTGGCAGGCGCCTGTAGTCCCAGCTACTCGGGAGCTGGGGCAAGAGAAGCACCTAAGCCCAAGAGCTGGAGGTTGCTGTGAGCTGTGTGACGCTACAGTACTCTACCGAGGGTGGCAAAGTGAAACTCTGTCTCTAAAACAAAATTAAAAAAAGAAAAAGAAAGTTGGCCAGGCATGATGGCTCTTGCCTGCAATCCTAGTACTCTGGGAGGCCCAGGAGGGTGGATTACCTGAGCTCAGGAGTTCAAGACCAGCCTAAGCAAGAATAAGACCCTCTCTCTACTAAAAATAGAAAAACTAGCCAGGTGGTGGCAGACGCCTGTAGTCCCAGCTACTCAGAAGGCTAAGGCAAGGAGATCACTTGAGCCCAGGACTTTGAGGTTGCTGTGAGCTATGACGCTACAGCACAATACCCAGGGTGACAGAGTGAGACTCTGTCAATAAAAAAAAAATTTTTTTTAAAGGTCACGAGGTTACTCTTTCCCCAAATCCTAATTCGTGAAGGCCTCAGAGAAGGAGCACAGCTGTGAGGCCATGGGAGGAATCCAACCCTCGGCTGGGTTTAATATTTGGTTTCAGGGTCTGAAACCTAGTTGTTTTTACCCTCTCCCGCTCCCTCTCAAACAATTCCCCCCAAGTTGGACACTTAAAATAAGGTCCTCGTAAACTCCTTCAGCTTGAGAGTTTCCAGGAAAGGGAATGTTAATTTTGTTGACAAATTTCAGTGTCCTGAAGCCCCAGGTCTTAATTCTTTGTGCAAACTCTTGGGTCTTGAGTTTGCATGCTGGCCCAGTGCCCTTAATTAGTCTTGTCATGAGCTTCTGCACCACCGTCTTAGACGCGACCCGAATCCAGGAAGCCAAAGGGCTCTTTGGGCTGCGTATACATTTTTCAGAAATGGCCATCCCTCCTCTGGCTGTGGCCGCCATCATTTTTCCGTGGAGGTGTTGCCATAGAGATGTTGTCTTATCCATCTCTATTGATATCCCCCTTTAAAGGGGGCCCTGAATAGGCACTGAGGTAGGTAAATGTATGCGGTGACATTGAGCGGATGATTCTATTCTGAAACATTCCTGCACCGCTTGTTTCTGGGCTTGTCTGAGGCCTGGGACACGGTGTTGGGTTTTGTTGCACGCGCTCCCCTCACAGGCCCGGAGTTAATGCAAGCCTTGTCTGGAAGCACTGAAGCAGAAATTTCTCTGCTACCAAGGACAAAAGCTTCACAGGCCACCTCGGAGGCTGCTTTGGGAAGGCCGTGTCTCCGGGGCTCCCAAAGGAAATGGGAGATAACTCGGAACACGGAGAAGTGCCTCAAATTCTCCCAGCCCTCCTAGGCAGACGGGACACATCTGGCCCCCAGAGTCTCCTCGGGGAAGTGCCGGCTCCTTCAGTCAAATGTTCTAACTCGATTTGTCTTTTCCCAGCCCGTTGAGAGAAGTTATTGTGAAGACACGTACGCTTTTCTGTGTGTGGTAATAAATGTGTATTTACACATCTCTCTGCTCTAGCTCTTCTCTCTCTCAAGTGTGTGTGTGTGGGGGGGGGGGGTAGAGATGCTCTCTTAGTAAAAACAATCATAGTTTCGTTGGTTCGCACCTTCGTGCTGAAGCCCAGTGACAATGAAGTCCTCTCTCTACTCTGAGCAAAAGGAAAGGAGAAAGGAAGGAAGCAAGGGAGGAAGGATTTACTGAGTGCCCCATGTCCTGGAACAGCGTCTGGGACTTGACAAGTCACAATGAATGAATTTTGTTGAACAAATGAGTGAATGAATGTTTAAAGCCAGTATTGTGCTAGGAGTTCCCCGAAATATATTTTTTGCCATTTACTATTTATAACCCAGTGACACAGGAGTTATTAGCCCTTTTTTACACAAGGATCAAGTGACTCACCCAAGACCACAAGGAAGATGGGTGAAGCCCCAGGGCTTGAGTCTTTTGACTCCACATCCAGTGCTCTCTTTTCCTGACCCCAGAGACTCTCCCCCTGGACTCTGCATTTGGTGGCCTCTGCTCATGGGCCAGCGCTGTGCAAGTCCTGCCTGCTCTCTCTAACTGCCGGGGACAGGCACGGCCTGGGTGAGGCCACCCATTTCCTCATACCCTTCACTCGAACCCTTGTCCTCGTCCGATTGGCCATGGCCAGTCCCCACTTGGTGTTACTAGCAAAATAGAAGGGAGGGGCATGAGGACAAAAGTGGAAACCACAAAGCTGAATCCATTTCCTGAGCTTCAGGACTAGGTCCAGGACCATCCAGCTTCTGGTCTCCAGCTGTCTGCTTCTCTGTTTAGTTTCTCCATGTGTGAGTCATGTCAGCTGAAGCCTGGGAGGTAAGGGTGGGGATAAGCTTTGTCTCTGCCTTGCAGTGCTTTGGTGTATACATTTGGGGACACAGAACTCCAGTATTTATTCATGCTTTTATTCACTAATTCATTTGTTCACTCCTAAGCTCATTCATTCATTCATATGCTCAGTATACCCTCTGGGTAAAACAGGAAAACAGGGGTTGTGCTAAGATTGCAGAAATGAACCGTACCTGGGCCCTGCTTCCCATATACTCAGAAATGTATAATAATAGCACCAAAAATAACAATAGTTCACAGCTGCCCATTATAGTTTAGAGAAAGCCTTCACATCTCTCTTATCCCATCTTCACCATATGCCACGTGGTACGAATCATTGCCAGATCCATTCTACAGATGAGGAAAATGGCACACGGAGTTGCCCACAGTGAGTGAGTGCCTGGGCGTGAGTCTGAGCCCCAGTCTTTCCATCCCAGTCTTGTGTGGTTGGAATAGCCCTGTTGAGGAGGACTTTGTCTTGAGGCCTCTGCTTACCATTTGGAACCAAGGGGTGAGCACATCTTGGAGAATGAAGCTACCTAAACGTACTCTATTGGGCTCTATCAAATGTACAGGAAGTGCTGGTATTTCACAGAGTTCTCCAGGAAAGATTGCTTTGTCTGTGTTCTTGAGAGTCATGAGTGAGTTACAAGGGTCCCGCTATTTTCGATTAAAGCAGTGATTTTCAATTTGGGCCACACACTGCAGCCTAGAAACACTCAGGTCTGGGTGTCATCCCAGAGATTGTGATTAATTGGTGTGAAATGGTGTCCGGGCACTGGGATTTTTTATCCACATCCATCCCAAGCTTGGGTGTTTCTTGGCCCTTCTAAAACAGCTCAGTTTTGGCCTATTCCTCAGGTGTCCCCTGGTGGGGAATGTTGGGGGAAGGGAGGTGTGTGCTCCAGTGGCCATCTGAGCTCTGTGGGTCTCATGTGCTGCTGGGGTTCACACTGCCAGGCATGCTTCCCTCACGGACAGCTCAGTGGATGCCTGGAACTTCACAGTTAGCTGGCAGTACTCGGGAGAAAGGTCTGTTGATTGAAGTTAAAGGTTTCCTTCAGAGGAGTAGAAGATTCCTGTGAAAAAGGAAAATATGATGTCACCACTTTCCTACACAATACTTATACAGGTGATGACATTGTCCAGGAGAGGAGGCAGGAAGATGCCTTGTCTGTGAGCGGGAAGAGCTCACAGTCTAGAGAGAAAATACCCAAGAGATCGTTTCAACAGAGCAGAATGTGGAAAACGGGGTTGACCTTGCTTACAGAGGTCCAGGAAGGCTGTACCAGGGACAGGCCCCTGGATTAGGTTTTGAAGGGTAGGTTGGGTTTTTCTAGGCAGGGGTGTGGGAAGCACTTTGCAGTTAGAAGGTGCAGTAAGAACAAAGGCAGGTGGTGCTCAGAGAGAGAGCAAGGGATCCAGTATGACCAGAGGAGTCCTGGGGAGAGATGGGCTAAGTCCAGAAGGCTGCAGCTTTGCATTTTATTCTGGAGGGAGGAGAGGACTGGGGGAGGATTTCAAGCCAGGGAGTGGTGTGGTCTGTGCCTTGGGAAGAACATGTGTGCAGTGATTCCAACGAGCAGCAGAAACTGGAGGGAGCGAGACCAATTCAAGCAGTTGCAAGGTCAGAACCATGTTGAAGCCAAGCCCCTGGAGTGGAAGGAATGGAATCCTTTAAAAAGAGTAGGTGGGCAGCAGCCGCAGCTCCTGTAACCACTGTTGGAAAGCTGACCCTTGACCTAGGCAGGGTCCATCTTGCAGCTCCCAGTCACTGCCTTGCTGTGGAGTCATGGGGGTGAAGCTCTCAGGTAACTAGTAACTGCTGTCCTGCTGCGTCGTGGTGGGGGGGTCCTATGGAGGGCGGATGGGTGGGATGGGTGCCTAATCTGCACCTACGTGGGAGGCCTTCAGCATTCGAGTCTCTCTAGTTGACCAAATGCTGTGGGCTTCCCAGGGCTGAGAGCTATTAGGGAAACAAAGGAAAGTCCTTTTAATTAGGCTCCCTGCACGTCTCTACAGGGGAGGGGAGGAGAGGCTGAAAGCCCCAGTTGTTCTGGTGATTAGATACAACAGGGGGCAAGTTTAAAGCATCTGGGTATATTTATAACCTCCAAAGCTGTGGCCGAAACACACGAGGAGGATTCAAACAAGAAGGATTTAAGAGGAGGACTCAAAGGCGCTGAACCTTCCTCTCAGCTTTTGTTTTAATTGATTGGCAGACCCAGTGATAAAGGAAAGCCCTGAGTGTCACCCTCTGTGGACACTCACCTGCCCCTCCCACCACTGCCCAAGCAGGGGAGGGGAGGAGGGGGACTATCAATCTCAGAAAGTTACAATCATGATGTTGCTCGGGACACCACTTTGTTTCTTAACCAAGTTCCTCGTGTAATACCCAGCCGGCATCCTGCGGTACGGTAACTGGCAGAGAACTCTCCAGCAGGCTGGAGACTTTCAGCTGAGAGTTATATTAAAACCCACATCCAACTTTCTGTAAACACGTAAAATGCATGAAAAGGAGGAAACAAAGGAGCAATGAATTATTAGATATTTGTTCTTAAGAGTCAATGGCAAACTCAAAGGAAGACTGATTGATGATCCCTCATCCCAGAGGGGTCTGTTTTGCAGCATCTGGCAAAATGCAAATGTCATGGAGACCCTTGAGTGGATGAATGTCCTTTTCTACAAGTTATGCCATATTTTATACTAAAGGTTTTAGGAAAATGGTGAGTGAATAAAGAAAGACCAGATTCTTCTCTCTTGATCAAAGGCCCAGGGGTGATCTTCTCAAACTGTCCCCTCTGGACAAGTCCTGCCACGCGAAGAGCCACAGAGGATGGGAATCCCTTCTCCTGGTGATGCCAATTTTTTTTTTTCTGTCTAAGAAAGACTGCTTTGCAAAAAGCATTTGGAACAAATTGTGCCGTTTGAGAGAAGACAGGGATAGAACAGAAGCCGTCAAGCTTTAATTTCTCTGTTAATTAATGGTTGATCACCTATCCTTTTATGATTCTTGACCCCAGAAGGAAAATTTATTAGTACTTTTAGATTTTGCACAGGCCTGCTAAATGAGGCGTGTAATGCACTAATTTAGTGCCTCGTTAGCATAAGCAGGGCCTCCCCAGCCCACTCCGTTCCCCACGGAAGGCTTTCTCTGGAGCTGTGGGGAATTCACGTAGGACAGGCATGGATTATTTGGCTCTGGTGTCTAAGAGGTTATAGCCAAGATGGGGGCTTGTTCTACCCACTCTGGAGGATTCAAACATTGAGCTGCTCTTTCATTTTAATGAGAACGTTGAAATCCTCAATTCTTCAAGCTGGCTCACACCAGCCTCCCCCCAAACCCTCTCCTAACAGGAGGCTGAGTCTGAACAGATGTTTTTCAACATTTCAATCCCACCCCTCAAACGAAAAAACAAAATCTTAACCCTAGGAGAGGATTTCTGTTTGTTGAGATAATGGGCAGATGGTGTCCTAGTTGATTCAGGTCATATTTAACAGTGGAATCTAGGCCAGACTTTTATTTGGTGGAGATGCCAGCTCAGTAAATGCCTCGGGTTTGCTGCATTGGCGGTGTTAAAAGCCTGGGTTTGCTGCATTGGCGGTGTTAAAAGCCTGAATCTCCAGGCAGCACCTGTGGCTCAAAGGAATAGGGTGCCAGCCCCATATGCCGGAGGTGGTGGGTTCAAACCCAGCTCCAGCCAGAAACTGAAAAAATAAAATAAAATAATAAAGCCTGAAGCTCCCTTCAGATCCAGGCAGTGCAGGGCCTAAGTTTCAGGGAGACAGCGATGTGTGGAGGAGATGGCCAGGCAGGGATCTGGGGCTCTGCTCTAACTTCACCACTGACTCCCCTTTAGGAACTGCAGAAAGGCACTTGCCCTTTTTGGACCTCTGTTTTCCCATCTGTTCATCGATCTGTAAATCTTCGTGCCTGAGGTCCCTTCCGGTTTTGACATTCCCCTCATTCAGAATGCCGGAGGCTGGCTGGGTGACTTGCCAGCAGCAGGGGCCAACATCAAATATCTTTAGAGAGTCCTTATCATTTTATTCTATTTTTAGGGACCAAAACCAAGAAGGTAATTAGGCAAATGCACAAAAACATATTTATAAGACTGTCAGTGATTATTCAAATAAAATATAGCATAGCCACATGATGGACTATTATGAAACCATTAAAAATAATACCATGGAGTGTTACAGGCATGGAAAGACAAACTATTTTCTTATATGAAAATCTAGAGTTCCCAAACAAGATCTCTCACATAATAGTTTTGCAAAAATACGTCCAAAACTGTGGCTAGCAAGAGATCTGCGAGGATCTACACCAAAATGTTAATACCTAGATATGTATTACCTACAATTGGGTGGTAGAATTCTAGGAGATTATTTTATTCTTTACAATTTTCTCTGTTTTCAAAATTTATCTTTCTTAGAATCAGAAAAAATGTATAGAAATTCTTTAAAAGAAACAGAATTCTGGTCCCAATTATATGTATTCTTTTCATAGTCCATTTTTCCCACATGAAATGACAACTATCAATAATCTCAAAGGGTAATAAATAAATAAATGATTTATTGGTTGGAGATTCTTCATTAAAAATATGGATGACCAAAACAGTTTGACTCATACACAACTCTGGGTGACTTAATTTATTAAGACTAGGCTTGGCGTCCGTAGCACACGGGTTACGGCGCTGGCCACATACTCTTGAGGCTGGCGGGTTTGAACCTGGCCCGGGCCAGCTAAACAACAATGACAACTGCAACAAAAAATAGCTGGGTGTTGTGGTGGGCACCTGTAGTGCTAGTACTTGGGAGGCTGAGCCAAGAGAATCACTTGAATCCAAGAATTTGAGGTTGCTGTGAGCCATGATGCCACAGCACCTTACGGAGGGTGACATCGTGAGACTCCGTCTCAAAAAAATGAAAATATAAATAAATAAATAAACAAATTTTATGAAGACTAAAGAGACAAAAGGTGTAAAAGTCTTCAAATGAGAATGCTGCTTGCCTGGTGTGTGTCCTTGTTATGATTCCAGCGTGTCAGTCTGGCAGAGACTTTAAAGGCCATCCAGGCCAGACCCCACATGATACAGACAGCAAATGTGCTCGCTCCAGGTCTGAGAGCTGGTTATAGCAAAGCCAGGATTAGAATCCTGTGTCCAGCTCCCATCTGGGGACCAAAGCTGTCAGGACACCCTCCCTCTCCATGTGCCTATGGAGGAATCAGCCAGTTGAGAGTTCCTTTCTGGAAATCTCATTCCTCTGAGACAATGTCCTTGGCTGTAGAATGTGAACTCCCTTGAAACAGTCATGGCACCAGGCCTGCTGATCCCAGGTCGGCAGTGGGCACATCAGGAGCTGGGGCGCTCACAGCACAGCTATTTCCAGGACTCCAGGGCCTCCTGCCACCCACTCTTCTGAGAAGGGACAGTGGCAATGAAGATTTTGTTCTCTGAAGTATGTTGCTCTTCTGTGTTAATTCACCCTAGGAAGGGCGGCAGAGATGGGAAAAGTCAAAACATTGAATTATATGAATATCACTTATAATTACTTAGCAATTCAATCCCACAATGATTGTCTGAGAACATCCTGGCTGGTGGGAGCAGTGCTGTGTCTCCAGGTAGGGGAAGGGTGGGGAAGGGCAAGCTGCTGCAGACACTGCCCCTGCCGTTCAGGACTCAGAGTCGGAGAGTGGGAATAATCGGAGCTGCAAAACAGAGAGATCTACAGGCACCTACAGAGGTGCAAAGCCATACACAGCACTGGGACGCTCAGAGAAGACTGTTCAGTTTGGTGGGAGGAGGTCCCCAAAGGCTTCAGGAAGAAGGTGACATTTGAGATAGACCTTTGGGAAACAGAAAGAGTCTCAACATTTGGAGACAGAGGAAAGGGCATCTGAGGGTGAGGGAGGTTGTGAGTGTGGTCTACAGAGACTTAGAACAGCACGGAGGGAAAGGGCACGGGACGGGACCACTGTGCCGGGAGCTCCGTGCAGGCGGGAGACATGAGGACACGGTTCCTGGGGTCATGTAAAAGTGTAACACCCTGTACAAGTGTCTGGACTTGTCCTGCAGGCAAGAAGGAGGTGTTGCCTGTGGGATTTGGGGGGTAAGCTATGTTTTATGAAGATTTTCTTCATGTTGGAGGAAAAGACCAGAGTCAGCGGCATCATCTTAGAGAGAAGAAAGAATCCAGCAGATAGGAAGCCCCCATGCCCACTCCTTATTCCGGGGGTCGAGGAGAGGAGCCCAGCCCTCGATGCTCCCAGGCTTTGTGGCTGCCCTCACATCCTGCTGACAGAGACCCCTGAGTGGCTTGTCCCAGCCAGGAGAACTAAGTAGTGACATTGGTGGCCCCTCTGGGGGTGGATGGAAAGGCTGGTGTCCTCCCCGCCACCACCCAGGAGAAATGCTGCCCCCACTTTCAAGCTGTGGCTTCAGTGTGATTCCAAGTCTGGGACCGTGAAGCTCCATTATCCCGCTAACAGATGCCCCAGGAAATAATAAATCGCTCAAGATTTATGAGTCAGGAAATTCTTTCAGGAGAGAAAATAATAGGGAAGAGGTGAGGCAGAGGTGGGGCAGGGCAGGGGAACAGCTGCCCAGGCCCTTCCAGGCACAAATACTGGGGTGGAGGGCTGTCTATGAGGACTCATGGTTGAGAACGACTAAAGATAATCTAACAGGATCTCTCTCCTGCTTCTCCCTTCATTGAGCTCAGGGTTCCTTCTCTGCTAAGTAAGAGGGATGAACTGAGTGACTTCCAGGTCTTTATTCCCAGGTTATTTGGTACTTGTTGTCAAATCAGTGTTCTCATATGGGCGCTGATTATGCTGTGTGCCTCACTTTCCCCAGCTGAACATGCGATCAGCTGAGTCTCATGCATCACCCATTATGGATTGAGGATTAATGATGAGAGGACATCTGGAAATTTCCCTCGGGGGAAAACAGCTGGACCTGATTAACTTCCTATTTACTATCTTGTTATTCAGGAGACAGGCCCAGATACTCACCCTAGGGAACAATGAACATGCACACCACCCCAACACACGCTCCCAAACCCACAGCAAGGCGTGCAGGCAGTTGCCATGCATAAAATGTATAAATTCACAAACACACAAACTCAGCCACACACATGTGCAGGCACACACACATGCTCTCTTTTCCTGTTTTCTGCCTGGTGTTCGTGACACAGTGAATTCCTTTATTATCACAGATCTGAGACCAGCCTCCTCCCCTCACTGGATGATTCTGTACCTCCTCAGCCTCCCCTCCCAAGCTGGCTGCTGCTGTCCGCCGGCAGATGGCGCCCAGAGCTCTCAGACGAGCGGCTGGTGCCTCTGGCCTGAACTTCTGGCCTCCCCCACTCCCACCCTTTGAATAGAATAATTTGGGAGTCATCTGTGGGAGGGCTGCCAAGGCCTTAAATTTACTACTTGGAGCTAGGATAATTTTCCCCAGACGGGGCACTGGATGGGGTGAGAGGAGGAAGGAGGAGGCAGTCTCCTGGGGGATAGGGGGGTCTGGTGAGGGCTGGGACAGCTCCAGCTCTGGCAGCCAGAGAAGTCCCCACCCTCAGGGGTGTCTGAAACAAGGGCAGTCACACCCTGCAAGGGGAAATGCTTTCCTTGGTATGAAAACCCAGGAAAACAGAAGGATTCACAGCCAAAAAAATAAAGCCAACAAGAGTTGTAGGTCATGTCCATCCCACCTACTCCCAGTCTCTGACTCACCTTTTAACCCCAGTTTCAAACTCACCTTCTGTGCAAAGCTGTTCCTCACCTGGACACCTCGTGTCAGAATTAATCACTAATTTCCTTTCAACTTTTTATTCTGGGATTTTCCAAACATACACAAAAATGGAGACTATGATACGATCAACTCCTTTGTATCCATCACCAGCTTCAATAATTACAGTGGTTGATGTTTTGCAAAATTGTTCACCTATTCCCAATTTCTTTCCTGGAATACTTTATAGCAAATACTAGACGTCTTAGCCCAAAACACTTAAGAAGAAGACTTCTTTTTTCTAGAGTATTTTAAAACAATCTAGATATTAGCGTACATGAGGACTGTTTCTCTTTAATATGATCGCTTCTGTTATTATATCTAACATTTACAATCATTCTTTAATGTCACCTCCGGCTTCCTTGGTACTTATTGCCTGTGGCACTTGTCATAGCTCTTCTAATGCGAGAGTCACTTGTAAACCTGTATGTCACAACCTCCCCTCCCTATTTGACTTGGCTTGCCTTCTGAGAAGGAATGAGCCCTTATTTATTCTGCAATAGTAGGAACCCAGAACAGCACCTGTTCAAAGGTCCTAGGGAGTCAAAGCTCAGTTAAAGACAGTCACTTTAAGAAGATAGTCTCATGGTCATCACTAGAACGTGGAGAAAAATTCCACCAGTTGGAATCATGATCTCAAAAGACAAATCCCGCTTAGACTGAGTCACAAGACTCCTGTCCTTCCTCCTGAGGTACATAAGACACACACTCCTCATGGCTCAGGGGCAGCAGGGGCAGGGAATGCAAAATATGTGGTGGTGCCAGCCACAGAGAGGTCTGGAAATGCCTTCCTAATTGAGCCTTTCTTGGAGCTGTGCAGGCTGGAGGAGGGACAGAAACAGAGAGGAGAGTGGGGTGGAAGGGCCCAGAGGGACCATGTCTGACATGGGGCCCAGCATGCTTCAATTCCACCTCTTTAGCGGTGAACTTAGAGACCCCAAAGGCAGAGGCTTTAGTTTCTTCATATTAAGTACTGTTATCTCAACAATGCTCATCAGGAGAGTATTGCTCTGTCTCTGAACAGCTCTGTCTACAGGGAAGTCTTTCCCAATAAAAGCCCAAGTCTATTTTCCTGCAGATTTCACCCACTCTGAACAAATTTTCTTGTTTTATGGGAACTGTGGTTGGTGGCAACAGGTCCCAAACCTCTATAGAGTGTCTATTAAGCGCCAGACATCTTGCATGCATTATGTCACAAACAAGAAAGCCCCAGGGGTAGTTTTGCTGTGGTGTTATTTCCCCCATGCTGCAGATGAGGGAAGGGGCTCAGAGATTTCTGCAGCTGGACACATGTCCCACTTGGCTGTCCTCTAGCCTGTCTTCCGGTTTCCCTTCAGACAGCTGGAGACACTGCTCCTGGTTTTTCAAGCCCTTGTCTCTAGGCTTCAGCTCTCTCTTGCAGCACATGTGTTCCTGTTCCAGCCCAGCTTCTGGATGCCCCTGCCTGGTCTACAAACCTCTACAGCAGTGGTTCTCAACCTTCCTAATGTCACAGCCCTTTAATACAGTTTGTGACCCATACGTTGAGAACCGCTGCTCTACAGCAAGGTGCACAGGGATATGCTGATAAGAGTCCATCATTTGCTGGAAGAAATAACACAAGCTTGTAGCTCCTGGCCACACACTGGCCTGGGTCCTTGAGGACCTGGGTAGCAGGAAGAACACCGTTTGAGGTCAAAGGGTATCATGACCCTCAGCTGGACAGGCTGAGACAGGTTTTTAAACTACGCCCTTTTCATCCTAGTGCTCTCCTGTGTCCAGGTCACTGAACCACTGACCCTGCCACTGAATAGGTTGTAGTGTGTTTTAAATTCAATTTCATTTATTCTTTTGTGAACAGGCAACATATTCTTATGATTTAAAGTTTAAAAGGCACCCATGATATAAAGTAGAAGTTCTCCCTCCTACCTCTTACCCTCACCGCCTCTTACCCCTCTCCTGGTAACAATGCCTGTAGCTCCTAGGGTCCATTTCATGTAGTCAGGATGGAGATAACGTGAGTATGGATGTGTGTGTCTCTATTCTTTTTTTCTTTTTTTGGTATAAATAATCAGTATATTATATCCACTGTTCCTCCACTCTATTCTTTCTTTTTTTTTTTTTTTTCCCTTAGCATATGTCTCTTCAAGTTCATGACTGGGGTTTCTTCTACACCGTAATGTCAGAGATCCAAACTTGAACTATATCCTGTGCAACCAGGACAAAACACTATTCAGGTGAAGCCTCCAGTCAGTGCTTATTAAGCCTCCATGTAGATAGTAAGAGATGACTGCAGATACGTTCTTGTTTACATTTTCCATGTCCATTTTCCGAAAGACTTTGCACTGTTCTTTAGGGGGTGTGATCCCCGCTTTATGAGGAAAGCAATCATCCAGGACTAAAAGGATTATTCAAACTAAGTTGTGGCCCCATTTCAGCTACCCATTTTGTGCTTTGGAGACATTGGAGTTGAGCTTCTGAGAAAATAAAGAGTTAGCTGAGTTTCCCCAATAATCATTTCAAAACACACGGCCATGCTAAGAGGAAGTCACATGCTCAGCATGATGCACTCAGGGAACCAGGACCCCTCCTCCACCTTGAACTGAAGATGGAACTTGCACCAAATCATATTTTTAAACTAGCCTCTCTTTCTGATTCCCTGGCTGCAAAGCAGTGATAATTCAACTTGCTATTAGGTATTAAAGGTATCAAAGGTATTAAATACCTAACATTAAACAGCACAAAAAATATATATGAAAAAAATACCAACTAGCAAAGTGCTAAAATGA
Source organism: Loris lydekkerianus (assembly GCA_963574355.1). Taxonomy (NCBI): domain Eukaryota; kingdom Metazoa; phylum Chordata; class Mammalia; order Primates; family Lorisidae; genus Loris; species Loris lydekkerianus. The sequence continues at coordinate 46,826 of CAUYPK010115974.1, read as the reverse complement.
CACTCTGTCTTTACCTAAGTAGGTTATGAGAAATGGAAAAGCTGGCCCCTGGGGGGCTGTCTGCCCAGTCCAGGAGTCTAGGAACCTTCCATGATATATGTGCAATAACTGAATTATACTGGAGAAAAGATCTAAAACAGACATAGTTTCAGAGCATTCATGATAAATGGTTCTCAGCAAATTGAAGCTGATTACTTCTCTCCCTCACAACCTGAAAGAGGTGGCCTCTGCTGTTAAGCACCATTCATTCCTGGAAACGCCATCTTAAAGGGAAATCCTGCTCTGACGGTGCAGGTAAGGGCCTCTCTCTGCATCCACATTTAGTCTCCCGAGAGAACTGAATGGATGAAAGCGACAGGAAGAAAGAATAGGTATTTTTAGAGCGTGTCAGGCAAAGGTGGCAAAGACTAGAGCCTGTTTCAGAGGTTGCTCTCTACAGAGAAAGCATTTGGTACAACAATCAATACAGTTACTGAATTATTATGCAGATGGCTGTTGAAATAAAACAAAAGTACTAATTGAAACCCATGGTAAGAGCTGAAGCATCCCTGGGAGACTTAGAAAAAATGGATCCCCGAATGGCGCTCCCTGTGCTGCCCCCAGCTTTCCTCTCCATCACCTGGGTCCTTCTTCTACCCTGCACACCTTAGCCCAGTGTAAGGCGTCACTATCATGGATAACCTTTCCTGTGCCTCCCTTTCCTTTACCATAAAGTGGCCTTGCAGCCATCCAAGGAGGAGGGATAAGACATCAGGAAAGACCTGTGGGTCTCTTGAGGAGGAAGAAACTTATACTCACCACACGGTACAGAGACAAAGGACAACAGAAGAATGAGCCTCCCCTCCAAGCTGAAGGACCAGGAGCATCTGAGATTGGAAAACCCAAGGCCAGCTAATTATGCAGTCAGCAGGACCAAGCTAACAGGGCCAGGTCAGGTTAGTCTGCATTCCATATCTACAATTTTAAACATGAAATTTAAACACTGAAGTGTTTTCTCTTCCAACTAATGGATGGATTTGTTTCCCAGTAGAACAAATGAAAAGAAAGCAAGGTCTCTCCCTGAAGAGGTGGGTGCATTCACCAGTGGGCTGAGGCTCTCCCTCAGGGGGAGGGGGTTGCAATCAAGCCACGAGAGCCTGCTGGGAAGATGTTCACTGGTCCAGGAGCTGGCAGGGAGCACGGAGAGGTGTGTCTGGAGCTGGACTTGGCTTATCATAGGTGAACTGGGGGCAGTTCTTTCTAAAGAAAGTACCAGAGAGGCCTTGCTCAGGGGAAGTTGGAGGCTTTACTTCCCTGGCATCATCTTCAGGAGAGAGTGATCGGCAGATACTACCTTTCCCCACCTGCCTTGCAGGAGTCTGGTCTTGTGTGAGGAAGCAATGAGTTCTCTTGGATCTGGTGAGCCAGCACACATGAGTTCCTTGCTTTCTCTGCGTACAGAGGGAAGTTAGTGCCCACAAGAAGTAACTGCCTAGCTGCATGCCCATTCATTGCTTCTCTCAAAACACGTGGGTGATATGGCAAAGTCTATTTGTTGTTGATCCAATATTCATTCGCCTTTTCTTCTTAGAATCAAATACTGATTTTCTTAAAGGTGACAACAAGACTATACTCCTAGCCATCCTTGAAGGTGGGATGGCCGAAGAGATGCAAAAGAAAGTCATTGAGAGACCTTCAAAGGGGTTGGCTTAGTGAGCAGGGCACCGTGTCAACCTGGCCCTTTCTCTTTGTCCTTTTTGGAAGACATTCTTATGGCTGGAACTTCAGTGGTCACCTTGACCCACACAGTGACAAGGCCAACGAGGAATCCACATTCTAGGTATGGTTGATGATTCTGTGAACTGCAGCCTAACTGCAGGTGTCGTTTCAATGAGCATATAAGCCCCCAACCTGATAAAGTCATTGTGATTAAGACTTTTACTAGCCAAATGGAATTCCTTACAGACAGAGGCTGACACAGAAAGACATAAGCCCCTAGTCACTCTAGATGTGCAAGTATCAGCTTCGGGGGCTAGAGGGCATGGGGGCTGGGGTGGGGGCCCATAGAAAGAGCAGGAAGTCTTCAGTATTGGATATTGAGTGACCCGTGCTGTGGTATGCACATACCCCCAGCCTGTTGGGATTATTAAGTTAAATGATTTTAGTCTGAGCCTTAAAACAACAGACTTAAAAGAGAGAGAAGTGTATTATGAAGTAAGGGCCAATTTGGGCCATCTGCCTCTGAAGTTGGAGGCTGTGCGGCAGGAGCAGCGTTGAGTGCTGGGAAGGAAGGCGGTGGCTCCCGGGCAGCTCGGGCGGGTTGCAGTGTGACTGCCATTTCCACCATTTCCACCTACAGGGGGCACCAAGGAACCACAGGAGATTGTTTCTTCTCCAGCCAGGTGAAGACTTAAGACCTCCAGCCACGCCTAGCCAAGAGGAGAGGAAGGGATGGGTCGGGGTTGTGGCAAGGGGGTAGGTTATAATGCGGGGTGTGTGTGTGAAATCTTCCTTCTCCAGTTCTTAAAGATCTAAAAATACAGAGCATCTGATTTTAAAGTCCAGAGAAAATACCGCTCCCCTTCTCTACCTCTGCAATGAGAACTTGACGTTTCTGTTCCTGAATCTTAGCCCAGAAGGGGGTCTTGGAAAGCGGCCAGTTCCCACTACTCATTTAGCAGATAAGGAAACTGGAGGCCTGAGCAGGAAAGTGGTGGGTCCAAAGCAATGCGGGGCGTTAGCGGCAGTCCTGGGCGGAGAGCCTGAGCCTTCCCACGTCCAGTCGAGGGTTCTTTCCACCACACCCACCGCCTTGGCCACATTTGTTTTCTTTTCTGGCCCTGGGGGAACTCTGGCAGGGCTGGGGGTCTGATGTGAACTGGAATATGTTCAATTTCACCTCTCATTGCTCCTGCCAGCTCGCCAGCGCTGGCTGACGGAGGCAATTAGAACCAGACGTCCCATAAGGGCATTCCAAAAGATCTCTTAAAATTCCACAGCAGCTGGAGACTTGCATTTTCCTGCCGGGATCATCTGGTGTGTAAATACTTAGTTGTGTAAGACACAGGGGTCTGGAGGGCGTTCTTACACACACACTTGCTCTCTCAGTACACAATCACCCACTGATAGAAAAACAGAGAAATACTCTAGTAGGAATTCCTTTTCTTCTACCTCCCAAAGAGGGAAGTTAAGGATTTACAGGCCACCCCTGGGAACATCTGATTACTAACTTCTGAGTGATGAATGCTGTATTTGCATTGGGCAGGGGGTGGCAGGGGTGGGGGACATTCCTGGTTTTCTTTCACTCCTAAGGATGGCTGCCCCTCACCCCTGAGTTCTGAGGGAAGGACAAGAGATGTCTGTAGCTGGTTTAGCTGATGCACAATCACGGGCCCTGGCTAAAAGGTACTACCTCAGTTTATCTGTGAAAATTAATTAGCTTTAGCTACAAAAGGTGAAGGGACAAAGCAAAGAACTCTGACCCAGGACCACTGACTTTGACTAACCTGTTTTGTGACCACCCTCCCCTATCCTCACCCCTCCCTGTCCAGTGACCACCACCTAAAAGTCACAGGGCAGCCCCTGGCTCTTGAGTTGGTAGGAGCCCTCTCCCTTTCTCAGGCCTCCTGGTTCACAGTTGTCACCGGCAAACCTTGCTTTGGCTAACAATGTGCTACTGCTAAGTTGACTGGTGCTCGAGTAGACCCAGGGGGCCTTCTGTTAGAAATCAGTAGGAAAGAACCAAAGGCCCTGAGGAGGCAGGTGGGACCGACTGGACACCTTCTTTAATCCGAGGAAGCCTAGAGCCCACGGCTTTGTTTCTGAACCTGGAACATTCTCAAGGCTGTCCCCCCACCACTCTCATCCCTCCCTTCCAGGTTAGGTGTTTGCTTGAATATCCCATAAAAGGAGATCTGAAACAATTTTAAAGACTTAGATAGCTCATGATTACCATAGTTTTTATTAGACATGCCCAATAACTCTATTTTTTGGGCTTCACGGCTAATTGGAGATAAATCACCAATTCAGTGGCTTCACGTTACCAGCTGACTTTCCACCTCTGTGACCTACTTCCTGTGATCTCCACTGGCTGACCCCGCTGAGATCTCCTGTCTGCGTTCCAGATGCCTCACTCTTCATCAGGGAGGGAAGGGTGGATCCCCAGTCCGGTTTTCGGCTGATTTTTGTGTTTGGAAGCAGGAGTGCATTCGTTTGTTTTGTCACTGTGCACAAAACACTCATGGGTGCTGGGGACTCTGCAGGGTGTTGGAGACAGAGGGACAGGGAACTTGGTCTTGAGAAATTTGCAGTTTTGTAAAGGGAATTAGACATACTCACAATTAACTCTGAAACAGAGAATAAATCCTATAAGAGAAGAAAATACGAAGTCATTTTTGGGGGGAAATAATTTTTGTGAAGATTGCATGGTAGAGTGATCAGGGGCGTGTTCTCAGGGATGGTGGCATTAGATCTGTGCGGGGGGGGGGGGTTAAGAGGGGAGGGCGTCCAGCCAGCGGAGGCTGGGGGGGTAGAGCAGAGCGTTTGGGGCGGGGGGGCAGGAAGGAGAGCAATGGCTTACTGAGTAACCATGAGAGGGCCAGTTTGGCCGGTTAAGCTGGTCAGCTGGGGTCAATCCGTGGATGGTCACAGATACCAGGAAAGCAGCCATGGCTCTTTGAGTGGACAAGTCACATGGATATCACTACCCTGAGAAAGGCGAGTAGCAGCAGTGTGTGCACGGGGGACATCCAGGATATGTGACTGGACTTGCCTTCCCGACACCTCTCTGTTCTGTGGTCACCAACACTTTGCTGTGTCATGTGCCCTTCCTCCCCCAGCATGAATCCATGACCACAAAAAAGACCTGTGGTGTCCTGTGTTTGAATCAGGACAAACCCATGGTGACCCCCTGGCAGAATTCAAACTATGAGCTCTGCTCGAGGAAGCCCTAGTTTTTCTTGGCATAAAACTAGAGAAGTAGCAACCTCTGAGGTCAGCAATTCCAACCTCCACCTGATGCTTTGATTGCCTGCCTGCCTTCCCTGCTAAGGGGATATCTGTTCCATGTTTAATTATCTCCAGTGGTGAAGAACTTACTACTTCAAAAGGCGGTCCACACTCAAGGCAGTGCTGGACTCACTAATAGAGTGGGACAGGGCTTGCACCAGTACCATCTCTGCCTCACCCAGGTCTGCTAGACTGGTAACAAGACGTTTGTCCATGTATGTTGAGAAGCATTGAAAGAGAGATTCCCCCCAACCTCAGAGCATGTGAATTTCCCAAGAAGGTCTCTAGAGTCAGAATATGGTCTTAGGACTCCTGTGTGAGCAGCACTTATGGGTCTGCGAGAGGTGGGCAGGTCCCTGGCTCTCACAGGCTCTATTCTTCAAATGCCCATGACCCTGCTGGAGCAGCTTTGTAGTATTTCCATTTTATGTATCAGGAGCAGAGCACTAAAGAGGACCCAACTCAAGCTGAACACTGAGTCATGGTCAAGGCCAGGGTCCTAGTCTCAATTCTTTGAAGTCTGAATTTTTCTTAACAAACCAAGTAAGGAGAGGGTCTGCCCCCAAACACTAGCCTTGGGATATTGTTTCTTTTCATTAAAAAATGCATGATGGGCATAAAATTAGTTTAATCACAGTGGCAGAGTGCTGTGTAGGTGCCTGTGCACCTGTGCATTCCTGGTCATGCACAGACCCATGGGGATACTTTATAGTAAGCTGAAATACTCAGCTGACAGGTTTTCTCTTCCTGTTTCTCTTTCAGAGGTCTAGCCGTGGCCCTTATCTCAGGGCAGTCAGCCCCACAGCGGTGGAGCCACTGTGCGCTCATCAGTAGCACGTGTGCTGAATGTTGAACCCCTTCCCAGCCGACAGGGGCAGGGACGCCACAGGCCTTGTCATTGGTAATAGGACTGATACCAAGAGGCCATTGGCCCAGGAGTCCTTAGCTAGTCTCTCCTGGAGAGAGAGCAATGCTTTCAAACACTTCCACCATCAATCACCAAGAAAAAAGCATTTCTTGTTTACTGTCTGTTGTGTTCTCTGTTATGACCTTTTATCCAGGGGCTAGAGGTCTCAGTTTCTTCATTTGTAAAACGAGCAGAGGTATTCTAACTGTGGAGGCATTGAACCAGTTGCTCTAAAAAGACCTTCCCGCTTCGAAGGGAGAGAAAACACAATGTCTCTTGTGGTTCCAAAATTGACCAGAGTGACTCAAGTGCAGCAATGAAGGGATGGATTCATCTATGTCCAGTTTCCAAGGCTGGAGAACCCACCGGTAGGCCTGGGAACAGCAGGCTCTTACTAACCCCAATACTCTGTGTTGCTCTGCGAGCTTGATGCTCTGCATCTAGAGACATTGACCTGGTCATTTGGTTCAGTAAGACTCTGAGGAGCTGGGATTCCAGAGTTGATGTGGGGAAGAGAGAGTGCTTTGGTTCCTAGGCTGAGAGAGGGCTGAGCAAAAGACAGCACGACCTTGAAAATGGGAGGGGAGAGGGTGTTCGTTCCTTACAGTGATCAGTGTTGAAGCTGTCATCACATTAGATCCTTCCACTGGCGGGTACCTGACTTGGGGATTTGGATGTGACTCACCCAACATCACCCAGCTAACAGTTTGTTCTAAAGGACAAAGTTGACCTTTAGGACAGGCCCTTTGCATGTCAAAAGAGCTGTTTAGATGGGTGTGAGGAGAGGAGCAGAGGAGGCTGGGGAAGGTCTCCAAGGCCAGGGAGGTCCAGGTGCCAGGTCCCTCCTGGTGAAGAGCGTTGGCTTGCATTGGGGTGAAGGGAAGCAGAGCAGTCCTCCCTCAGGGACCGCAGGCTTGTCTATGCAGCGAGAGGAGGCGCTGGGAGGCTGCAGAGATCCCTCCACACAGTGTGCCCTGTGGTCCCACAGAACATCACAAAGGACTTGCTGCAGAGTTTGGGGGAAGCTGCTCCAGGGTCAAAGTTGCTGGGAGAACAAGTATGCGCAGTTCCAGACAAGAAGCTGCAGATGACAACTGCAGGGGGCAAGATAGATCCAAAATGATACTATAAGCAAGACAGAAGATGGCTGGGGGTTAGGTGGGTGGACTTGGGGGTGGGGGGTGGTGTTCACGAGGTGGGGGGACAGACAGGGTAGACTCATTCAGAAGCACCGGAGCACAAACAGTAGGAGTCTACCAGGTGCCACCCTAGAGGGCACCAGCCCAGAGATGTGTAGAGCCTGGGTTCAAACCAACCTCACCACTTAGTAGCCGTGTGACCTTGAACAAGTCACAGAACCTATCTCAGCGTCAGTTTCCTCCAATTATGAAACCCTACAGAAACTTCCTATCCTGCAGAGTTGTCGAGAGTGTTTAATGACACAGAGTATGTGGAAATGCTGAGCAGCGTTCGTTCCTACACGTGTTGCTTAGTTTACTCATACGCTCAGCAAGCACGTATGGGGTGCCTGGAAAATCGCAGATGCTCTATCTGTGGATTCAAAAACTAAAGCAGGGACAGGAAATGAATTCAAATGGTCTGCCTTTGAAGTCTAGAATAATCCATAAATAGTAGGGAAGCTGGTAAATGGAACCATCAAAAAGATGCATGAGCTGTTTATTATTCATCATTTTGGGTAGAGGTTGATGGAGAGATCTGAGCTCTTGCGTGAATACTGCTACTGGCAAGATTAAATGGAGGTAGAGCACGGACAGATGTCACCCAGGGACACTTAATAGCTCCCCTTTATCAGAGGAGAAAGACAGAGGCCTATGATTTCACAGCCTCAGCTCGGGCTATTCGACCTAACTCAGTAACACTTGATTCCCTGGGACAGAGGTGTGGGGGTTCGATCATCTTTTCTGGAGCACTGGACACAGAAGGCTTCTCTAAAGACAGTTTAGGCTATTTTCTCCGTCATTTGGGATCCTTAGAATTTTTAGGGGGTCTATGAATAGTGGAGTATGGATTTGTGCCCTATTTTCAAAATTTCAAACATCCTGGATTTGGCTGGAAAAAAGATTAGCCAGTCATGTTGATCAGAGGCTCTGCTATGTGCTTTGATGAGTACCAAAGAGAAGTAAAATAAAGGCTGCAGCGTAATAAGTTCAGTGTGTTTAGAAGTCATAACTCTTTCAGACCACAGAGCATAGAACAGTTAAGAATATAATAAAAAAATGTGAAAATATAATTGAAAACGTTAGCAACCACAACTTCAATCCAATTCTTCTGTTTTCCAGTTAAGGATCCAGAGGCCAAGGAAACAAGGAAACTTGCATAAGGTCCCAGAGCTGGTTGGTGGCATAACTACACAAAAACCCAGGTTGCCGGACCACTGGGCTTTTTATGGCACCTGAGTGTTCTTGAACATGGTTTTGAAATCTACTAAATTGGTCTGGGGGTTTTGGTAAAAACACTGCCTGGGTGTCAGAGAGAAAACGGGTTCTACAAAGAGCTGTTAGGGCTTTTCCTTGGGCTTCTCTTCATCTGATTCCATTGCCTGATGAGGTTGTTAGTCCAGCTCCTGTTTTGTCTGATGGAATTTCACAAGGCAGAGCCCAGACTGACAGGAGGAAGGCTCTGGGAGGTTCGTGGGGGAGATGAACATCCTCTCTTTATCTTCAAAGCAAATGTTCAGGAAGAGAAAGGGCAACACTTCCCAGAATTCGGGCTGAAGAAAAACACAGATGACGTATCCGACTGGCATCTCGCTCAAGAGATGGGGAGACACAATCACCAGAGGTCGCTGAGGGAAAAAATTAGTCGATTTTTTTTTTTTTTTTGATGGAGGTCAGTAATAAGGGAACGGGGTATGTAAGAAACATCTCCTGTCTGGAAAAGGAGCACACGGGTAAGTCTAGATTTTCCAAACAGAGGGCATTTTGTGTAGGGACTCAAGAGTTGTGAGCGGTTGAAGAAAGGTGTGTAGTTGAAATTCATTCCCTCAGATTATTGGTCAACAGCAGAACACACTTTACCTTTGGGTGAGGGTGCAAGAATTCTGGGAAAATTAGATGAGGTTAGGTCCATAATGGCCAAGTGGCCATGTATTTTCATTTTCATTTGGGATGGTGGAAAACTCTTCATTCAACAACATCTAATAATTACATCTGTAAAATGTGATCATTTTTCCTGTTGGGGGGCTTTCATAATTTAATAAACTATCTGGTTTGGATCCCTTCAGGAAGTTGGTCTCTCTAGTTTCCACAGAGGTGAGTCTGTCCCGGCCCTTCTTCCTACCAGGTAAGCTGAGCAGTCACACAGATCTTTTGATTAGAAACAGTGTGGACTAGGAATGCTCATTCTGTCCTACTTTCTGGAGATCCAAACCCATTTGGAAACCTAAAAGGCTGTTTGAACCAAGATGCCACTCCTGAAGGCATTCCATAAGCTAGTATTAACCCCTGATGGTAAGCCAGGCATTGGGGCAGGCATGGTGTGGGGGACTCCAGGTGGGGGGTGCCAGACACACAGTCCTTGCACCAGTAGGAAGTAGCCCTAGGACTCAGCACCTAGCTGGGAAGTTAGAAAGTGAGACGGCCTCCCTACCTACTAGAGAGGGTTCTAAAAATCGTATCTCAACAAATATTTAATGACATAGATAACGCTTGCAATAAACTGAAGATGCAACGTGCTTTGCAATAGGAAGCAATGATCTCCTTCCACAATACACGTGCACCAGGATTCCAGGGGACAGCCACAGCACTGCCCTCTCTGCCTGGAACCAGCCATTCACCAAGCCCTGGAGGCAATGATGCCCCAATTGCCTCTGCCTCTGCCTGCTTCTTTGTGCCTCCACCACCTTGTAGGGCCAGCTCACCAAGTCTCATCAGTTCAACCTCCTAATGGCTCACCTATGTCCACTCCTGTCTCCTCCACATGGTAGCCTCCTGGATCTTTCAGAAAAACAAATCTGATTCTGCTGCCTCTCCCTACAGTAAGCCTCACAGCGGATTCCTATTGTTCTTCAAGTTAAAACCTCTTACTGTGGCCTATTGCGCCCTCCACGGCCTGGCCTCTCCTCGCCCCCCAGACTGACTTTGCTCCAGCCATGCAGCTTTTCTTTCATCCCTTCATCCTCGCCAGGGTCTCTCCTACCGCAGGGCCTTTGTATGTGCTGCTCTGACCATCTACAGATTCCTTTCTTTCCTTCTTTACCTGCTCAATGCTTACTCATCCTTCAGGTACCAACTTGTCGCTCTGCTAGGAAAAACTTCTTCCACCCCCCCCCGTCTACAGTAAATCTCCCATTCACGTGCATTTAGAACTGCACGTGTCGTCTTTGTAGCCACAAAGACAGCGCAACTCTAATTTTGCGCGCAGTTATTTGATGAATGCCTAACTCTTCCATTGGACTGGGAACTCATGAAGACTGGACAAATGACGGTGTCACACAGTAGTGGCAGTCAAATATATTTTGGTAGAATGAGGGATCTCATGCTTGGACATGCAGCTGCTCATCAGAGTAGCTGAATTGACAGTGGGAAGAAGAGTCAGGAGAGCTGGGGGCTAGTTCCCGGGTTCCCATTCACTTGCTCAGGGCCCCTTCCCTGGGCAAGACCCTGACCTCTGTGCATCGAGGCTTCCTACCCATGGTGCAGGTTTGAGCGGCTCTGCTGGGCTCCGGGGGGTCAGACCAAACTGAGGCTAAAACCTAACTCCACTACTGTCTGGCCACCATGTGGCTTTGAGCCTGTTATTTCAGTGCTCTGAAATATTACTCTGATTCCTAATAATAATAGTAATAATACTATGATTAAACTCTCCAAGTTTTAAAAGTTTAGAAACTTGTGAAGGCCTGAACTATGCCAAGCAGCAGTGAAAGTCAAGTAGAGATGAGTAAAAGAGATATTTATAATTCAGACTAATCAAGGAAGTAAACCAGTGGTTTTCAAAATGGGGTCCCAGGACAGGCAACATCAACCTGTAAGAAAAGTCAAGTCCACAGCTGTGCCCCAGATTTACTGAGTTAGAGACTGTGAGGGTGGGTCCCTGGACACTGCTTCAAGAGTCCTCTGAGAGATCCTGGTGCAAATTCAAGTTTGAGAACCACTAGATTAGAGGCCAAGGGTGAGGGACAGGAAAATGGCGAGGTCAGGGAAGTGCAAATGTAGCCGGCTCAGACGTTAGGGGGCTTCACCTGCCCGTCTCCCAGTAGTCCTGACTCTCTGACTCGGCAGGTGTTGGGGGGGAGGGCTGTCTGCAGGGCACAGGGAGTTGGGTGGAGGGACTTCATGTAGCTCATGAGGAATATTTAGGAAGTTATAATCAGGGAGAAATTCATGTCCTGGTTTCGTGAGATGTCCCAACACAGTTTGAAATAGGACAAGGCCCTGGGAAATGGGACCACCTCATGCACCTGTATCCTGAAACATCTGGCGATCCCAGACTCAGAGAGAGTCAAACAGCACTGGAGAGACTTCACTGCTTCCTTTCCCCGGAAACACGTGGGCCCGAGTGATCCAGTTGGGCCTGAGCAATCCCTCTCCCAACAAGGACCCCACAGAGGCCTCGTACGGTTCCAGGACTGCCTTCTGTTCTTGCCAAATAACAAAAACATTTAGTAGGTACGATCTGGCAGAGGTGTCTAAACACAACCCCACCCATACCATCACAGAGTTTTTCACAATAAGCCTAACATCTGGTTTCTTGTCTGTGTGATTACCATAGGGGTGCCGTTGAGACCAGGGAGCCATTGTTGCTGTAAATCCACAGAACTTGAAATCCAGTTAACTCTTCCTTCACACCGCATGGATGTATTTGCTACCTGCATTGACCATGTTCTTTTTCTGTTTGCTTGTTTTAATCAGTATGTTACACCTATCTACATTGACAACCGTTATCTCTGGTTTTTAATACTCTTTTGTATATACCAAAGATCTTTTTCCCAATGAATATTTATTACTATCATAACCATTATCATAATTACCATCCTAATAACCATTTAAAAGCTAGTGCTCAGTGAGAGGGATCTCTAGATGAGGCCAGTGAAACAAATCCATTTATTTTCTCATTTAATAATTTTTGTTGAGCACCTATAATGTAATCAGACTCTGTTCTAGGCACTAGAATACAGCAGTGAATAAAATAAATAAAAGTCTCAGCCCTCATGGAGCTTATATTTCACTGGGGAAGATAGACTGTAAATAGGTTATTAGATAAGCATGTATTAGATCATTATATGCACTATGTTAAAAAATGAAGCAAGAAAAGAGACGGGGGGGTTAGAACAGAAGGAACTATTTTATGCTAGGTAGTGAGAGGAGGCATCGGTGCTAAGGGAGTGAGCCATGCAGGCGTGGGGCTGGGGAGAGCATTCCAGGGAGAAGGCAGGGTGGTGCGAAGGCTCTGAGATAGGAGCTTGTGTAGAGCATGTACGCGCCTCTTGTGCTGGGAGGGGAGGAAAGCGATGGAGAGGAGAGGAAAGACAAGGGGAGGGCAGGGGAGAGGAGAGGAAGGGAGGGAAGAGAGGGGAGAAAGGTTTAGGGAGACACAGAAGGGCTGGATAGAGTAGGACCATGTAGGCCACTGTGGTGAGTTGTCCTTTTACTCTGAGCAAGGTGGCAATTGTGGATTTTGTTCACAAAGGTTATATGTTCCAAGTTCTAACAGGAGCCCTCTGCTATCTGAAACACTAGCAGTAGGAGAGGGGAGGAAGCTGTGAGACCAGTCAGGAGGCACTTGCAATAACAAGGGAAGAGGTCCGGAAGCTTCCCTGGGGATGATAGCAGGAGAGGGGGTGAGCAGTAGGACTCCAGGTCTCTTCCAAAGGCAGAGGCCATGGGATTTGCTTATCTGATTGGACGTGGGCCAGAGAGAAAAAGTAGAGTCAACCAAGACCCCAAGTTTTTGTCCCATGCAACTGGGTGAATGGAGCTGTCTTTACTGGAGATGGGAAGGACTTCAAAGGAACAGGTTAAGGAGGCACCATCGAGAACCCAGTTTGGAGAGTTTCAATTTGAGAAGTCAGTTGTACATAGTGAGGCTGTGTCAGCTAACCCAAACCCAACACAGCTTCTAGTGTTGGAGGAGGCAGAGTGGAGAAGAGGCTACAGGCAGGCGACATGCAGGGAGGCCATGGCCAGGGAGCTTATGACAAGGACAGAATGATGAGTGGAAGTGGACTTGAGAGATATTTCAGAGATAGACTCAACCGGATGAGGTGCTTAGATTGGATGTCAAGGCTGAGAGATGAATGAAGGTCAACTCAAGTTCTGTGTTCCCTAGCAGGGCACAAAGAGTCAGAGCCCATTATGACAGACTATGAAATCAACTTCCACATTCCAACCAATGGCTGCCTTTTAAAATCCAGCCCAGGATATCAAAACTTCAGGTCACAGAGGACCTGAGGTAGTGATTTAAAACTCTGACAATAGGTAAAATACAGGACATGTTGCTGATTTGAATATTAATTAATAACACTTCATTAAAATATCTGAGCCTCTGCATAAGTAAACACTGAGAAGAGATTTGCTATTACCATGCTGCAATTCTGCCCTTATCTTCATCTGGCAGAGACCTACTTTCCTGTTAAAATTCTTAAGCCTTCCTTCTGTTACCCAGAGCAATCCATAATGGACTAGACAGGATTATTGGCCCAAATGACAAAACCAGATGTAATATGGAAGATTTTTTTCTCCTTAACCACACATATGTCTTTGGCCCCACACAGCTGTTCATTGTAAGTAGGCAGAGTCACAGGAGGTACTCCACAGTGGGGAACACGGGGTGCAGACCCCACCATCCATGGTCTTTTAGGGGTAGGAAAGGGAGAAGGGATTCCTCAGCTCTCAGCTCCCAGGCCAGGCATCTGTAACTACTATCTAGGGCAAGCTTAGGGATCGTGGAGGAGCTTTCTGGAGGACCTCATGGTGGAAAGAGTCAGGCTGGAAACCTGGGCCCCAGCGCCTCTCTGCCACTCCAAATCCTGGGATTTGGGACAAGCTGTGTTGCCGCTCTGAATATGAGTGTCCTTCATCCGTGGGGTGGGGATAATATATTCCTTGTCTTAAAATGTCCTTGTCAACGCCTGTCATACTAGCAGGGAGGCCAAGGCGGGTGGATTGCCTCAGCTCACCAGTTGGAGACCAGCCTGAGCAAGAGATGCTGTCTCTAAAAATAGCCGGGCAGTGTGACAGGCACCTGTAGTCCCAGCTACTTGGGAGGCTGAGGCAAGAGAATTGCTTAAGCCCAAGAATTTAAGGTTGCTATGAGCTATGACACCATGGCACTCTATTGAGGGCAATAAAGTGAGACTCTGTCTCAAAAAAATAAAAGTCTTTGTCAAGATTTTTATTAGGATTATGTTGGCTTCATAAAATGAGTTGGGAAATGGTAATTTCCCATCTATTTTTTTTAAAAGAGTTTGTGTAAAATTGAGGATACTATTATTTCCATAAGTATGTGATAGAAGTTACCAGTGAAATCATCTGGGCCTGGAATTTTCTTTCTTTCTTTTTTTTTTTTTTCTTTTTCAAAGTCTTGCTCTATTGTTCAGGTTAGAGAGCAATGGCCTCAGCCTACCTCACAGCAACCTTAAACTCCTCTTCTCAAGCAATCTTTCTGCTTCAAAGAAAGCCCAGAAAGCCTTTCTGCTCACCACAAAGCCCAGCTAATTTTTCTATTTTTAGTAGATAATAGGGTCTCACTTTCCTTAGGCTGGTCTTGAACTCCTGAGCTCAAGGGAGCCTCCTGCCTTGGCCTCCCAAAATGTGAAGATTATAGTATGAGCCACTGCACCTGGCCTGGGCCTGGAATTTTCTTTGTGAAAATGTTTTTAAATAGGATTATGAATTTAATTTTTTTCATAGAAGTTGGGCTATTTAGATTTTCTGTTCCTTCTTGAGTCAGTTTTGCTTAAGTTATGTTTTTCAAGGAATTTATTCCTTGAAATAAATTATTCACTGTATTGACAGAATTCATAATATATTCTCATTATCCTTTTCTTTTTAAAAATTGTTTGTAGAGACAGGGTCTTACTAGGTTGTCCAGCTTTGTATTGAATTCCCAGCCTCAGACATGTGTAGAGACAGATTCTCCTTCTTCGTAAGGCTGATCTTGAACTCCTGAGCTCAAGCAATCCACTCACCTCAGCCTCCCAGAGTGCTAGGATGACAGGTGTGAGCCACCACGCCTGGCCACTTCAAAACATTTTCTAATTTTCCTTGTAATTTCTACTTTGACCCATTTTGAAGTTTAAAACATGTTATTTAATTCCTAAATATTTAAAGGATTTTTCTAGATATCTTATTTTAATTGATTTCTATTTTGGTTTTGTTTACTTGGGAGAACACATTCCATAAGATTTCAATTATTTGAAATATATTGAGGTTTTATTTTATGGCTCAGCAAATGTTTGATCCTGGCAAATATACTATTTGTAGCTGAAAAGGATGTGACTATTTTACCCTAACTGTGGAATGTTCTATAAATGTCAATTAAGTTGTGTTATTTGGATCTATATCTTTACTGTTTACTTTTTTGAATACTTGTTATAAGAGTTATATTAATTGCTGAGAAAGGGGTTCAGAGCAAGCTTTTCAAAGCATAAATCAGAATATAGCCCTCCCAATGTGAGTTCCTCAGTTTCCCTAGTGTGTTTAGACTAAAATCCAATCTTTTTGCCCTAATTGTCAGGCAGCGTGATCCATCCCATGCCTGTCCCTCAGACCTCCTCTTCTGGATCTCCCAGGCCTCCTCCCCAGTGGGCACACTAATTACACACCAGTCACTCTGGCCTTTTTCTGTTCTCTGAACCCTCTAAGCCTCTTGCTACCTCAGGAGACTGCACTGTCTATGCTATTCCTTTCGCCTGGGGTTATATCTTTACCCAGATGATGTCAGGGCTCCCTCCTCCGCAGCCATTAAGCCTAGATGCCATTGCCCCAGAGAAGCCTTCCACATCCTCTCTTTTGGGAGCATTCTCTTTGAAGAACTTTTCACGATTAGGTTAATGCCTTTCGTTAATTTTCCTGGTAGTGGTTTGTATGGTGGTTTGCTCTAGTTGAGAACAGAACTGGCTTGTAGTGCATATTCAGTAAATACTTGCCGGGTGCGTGGCAGGTGGATGGGACGATGAATGTATGGACCTCCCTGTTATCTGTCTTGTTTCATAGTTGTTTCAATTTGGATGTTACGATTGGGCTGAGAGGTCTTTAGAAACAGGAACTCCTTCTATTTCATGTTTCTGACACAGCATCACAAGTGCTCAGTAAATTACTGTTAAACTAAACCATGGGTGCTCCAGGTGCTCTCAGAATACCCTGCCCCACCTCTGCCAGGGGTCCCTTCATTGCACCCTCTTTCCAGTCAAGTAAGGAATAGTTTGGCACAAGGCCTTGTACATAATATATGCTCAATATGTGAGTGCAAAGAAAGAAGAAAGGAAGGTAGAAAGGATCTTGTCAGAGCTCTGCTGAATGCATTGCCTGCAAATTTCAAATACGGGGCCGCAAAGCCACAATGTCAGAAAGGGTCCCCTTACCCTTTTGTCATGTCAGAAAAATTTCAGCTGTTCATGGATGGTTTGTCCCACTTCCCTCACAGGTCCAGGAGCAGGGGATGTAGAAATTCTTTATTTCCCTGTATCCTTGAAGTATAGAACAGATGACGTAGCAGTTGCCTCAAAAAATGGTGACCAGAAGATCAGCCAGGAAGACTTCATTGTTTCCTGAATGCTTGCTGGAAATGAATACTTGCTAAGGAAGGAGAAAGAATCGAAAATGTGTAGCACAGACCATGAAATCATTTCCACTCTGACAGTTGAACATCCAGGGTTCTTTTCCTTTAAAGGATTCAAATTAACCCGAGACTTTGTTTCCTTTTATCGCTGTTGTGTGTAGTAGTGAGTTCCTTAGAATGCCCAGAACTTCTTCCCTACTGCAGTGCCCACTTTTTTTTTTTTTTTGCAGTTTTTGGTTGGGGCTGGGTTTGAACCCACCACCTCCGGCACGTGGGGCTAGTGCCCTACCACTTTGAGCCACAGGCGCCACCCCAATCCCACTCTTGGTCTGGAACAACTTATTCACTTGCTCCTTTCCTCACCGAGCCCACGTGCTTGACCCCAGCTGCACTCAGCAAGCGGGCTGCGTTGTTTTCACCTGAGGTGGATGAATATTGAGGTCGTCAGTCAACTTTTGTGGCTCACTGTCCCCCCCGACCCTGGCCCACCTGTCCCCACCTTGGCTATGCAGATCCATGGTAGGGCTGCCCACATAGCTCCTCAGCTTCACTGCATGTGCTCTGTCCAGGATGGGAGACAGAACAGAGTCAGGTCATGTTTTAGCATATGGCATTTCAGATTACAGGCAGTAAGTAACCAGCCAAACCATTACGGAACATTAGGCATTACAAGTGGCTTCCTTAGATAGATAATATAATTCCAGAGAGACATGAACTCTAGGGTTGACTTGTTTTGGACTATGAAGTTATACCATATTTTAGTAATAAAAGTAAAGAAATCTTATATGTAGAAATAAAGACTAGCCAATGCCCAAAGCCAGGGCAAAAATTGACTCAGACTGCAGACTTAAATCAGGATTCATAGGTGTATAGTTTACCCATCAGATCCTGATGAAATACTACCGCAGGATTCATAAAATAAAAATCTCTGACATTCTGTTATACAAAATGAGGCTCAGAATAAAAATTTTAAAGATTAAGAAGCTGGAGGCATTTCCTATTGTATATGACTTTCTAAAAGGCATATTTGGGGGAGTATAATATGTATATCCGTGATATATATTATAATATTTGAACTCATCAGCTTATTTTAAAATTAAAGGAAAATAATAATGTTCTGGAAAAGTCAGAGCTGGAGGGGGCCTTCATGGTCAGACTGCCCAGCACTGTCTGTGCGTCAGCAGGTTGGCCTCACAGGGGTTCCTGAATGCCAGTTCTTGGCCTGCAGCCAGGCCCCTGCAGTGTTGCCTCACCTTGCAAGCTTATTAACCAGGCTCATTGCCAGGTCTCAGGCCTGGAGGTTCTGAGTCAGCCAGCTAGGTCTGGGAACTGCCAGATTCAAGGCACTCTTCTGGACAGGACACTCAAGGGGCCTGTGCCCCAGGCTTGCCTCTGCCTTCCATCTGTAAGGGCAGTCAGAGTGAGGATGGACGTGGCATCGGGGTCCACCAGTATCAGTCCACCTGGGCCTCTCTGTGGTGAAGTACTTTAGATTCCCAGTAATTGTTCAAACCCTTCATCTATAAACCTACAGCTCCAGCAACACTGATTTCATTCACTCATTCATTATCTCACAGATATTTACTGAGTGACTAATGGGAATGCAGGGGTCAGTTCTGCTTGTAAATCCAGTGAGAACGACAGACAAGTTCATAGAGTTACAACCCAGTGGTGGTGGAAGAAGAGTGGAGCTAGGGTCCCACCTAGAAGGAGCCCCACATCTAGATTTGGCTGGAGCTGATGGACGAGAGGAAGTGAGGATGAGAGAATGATCCACCTTCTGGGGTGAGCATATTCCCATTCAAGCTAAAAGAAGAAGGAGGAGGAGGAGGAGGAGGAGGAAGAAGAGGAAGAGGAAGAGGAGGAAGAAGAGGAAGAAGAAGAAGAAGAACGTTTTAGGGAAGCAACTAGGAAACCAAGAATATATGTCACAGAAGCTGTCAAAACCATTCGGCACACAATGTTAATTTCCTGGTATTGATAACTGGACCATGGTTTTAAGTGATGCTAACATTAGGAAAGCTGGGTGATGTGTATACAGGAACTCTCCACACTATTCTGGCAACTCTTCTATCATTTGAAATTTTAAAAATAATCATTTGGGATAGAGAAGACTGAGGATGGACTCTGGGTAACGACGGAGGGTATGGCTGAGGCAAACATCTGTGAGACAGTTTAGGGGTTGACTGAATGTGGGAGGATGAGGGGCAGGGTGCTTTGGGTAACAGGAGAACATGGAACCCCGTTCCCTGGGATAGAGAACAGAGGAGGTGGGTCTGAAAGGAAGAACAATGGGATCAGAGGTGGACACGGTGACTTGGAGGTACTCGTAGAAGCTTCAGTGGAGATGTTTGAGAGAGCACTGGACATCTAGATCTGGGGCTTAAAAGAGGATTCATTGCTGGATACAGAGATCCAATCAACAAGAGACACATGAGGAGACATAAACGGAAAGTCTTGAAATAATTGGGAAGGATGGACTTCTGAAGAGAGCCTGCAGAGTGATAAATAAAAAATAGATGGAGGTCAGAACCTTAAAGGGATTACACAGAGAAAGAGCAGGCTTAAAAGAACACAAAAAGGAAGAAAGAACATCAGCCAAGTGCGACATCACGGAAACCAAAGGAAGGGGAATTGTCAAGGAGACAAAACTAACCTTCAGAAAGGCCAAGTAAGATAAGAACAGGAATGAGTGGGTTGTTGGCAGCGGCCTCGGTGACCTCAAATTAACCACTGTCTTTCAACCAACTGTTTTGGACAGTGCAAAAACAATATGGAAAAATCCGTGAATATTTTTAGGTGTGTACTTTGATAAAAACAAGTCATGAGCATCTGTCAGCCTGGTATTGGAAAGAACCCATGTGTGACCCTGGGTGTCGGGCAGACTTAAGTTCAAATGGTGTCTTTGTCATCTGCTAAGTGAGAGACCTTGAGCAAATGATTTAATTAACCTTTCAAAACTCAGTTGCTTCATCTATAAAATAAGGTGGTCATATGCACCTTGCCCTTTGAGGATTACAGAGAATACATGTAAAGCCTCTATGGGCTGGAGGGCCTGGCACATGATAGGTGCTCAAAAAATGAAACTCATTATTATGGGCCAAGAACGCACTTCTGGGCTCCACAGCTTGTTACGCATTTCCCGGCTGGGTCGCTGACTACAGGGTACTGAAGCAACTTGGTCTGCCTGGCTTTCTCCCAGGCCCAGTCTTCACCCAACTGCCAGATTTTTAAGAAGGTCTTATTCAACTCATTTTCCCCATCAGCCAACATGAAGCATACATCCTGAAGGTAGCCTTCACCGTGCAGCGTCTGAAGTGAGCCCTGGATGTGGGCCCTGCCCTGGAGCTGTTCATGGGAAGGTTTGCTCCACGCAGGGGAGTCCAACCTGTGGCCCGTGGATGCTGACATTCTCAGGACCTTTTTATTTATCTGCGGTGCTGGATATCACAAAAAGTATGCACAGACTTTTTTTTGGCTAATAAGCTTTCACTTATGTTTGTGTATTTAATGTGTGGCCCAAGGCAACTCTTATTCTTCCAGTGTGTAGCAAAGGGAAAAGAAAAGGTTAGGCACCCCTGCTACAGAGATGGCCTTGGAGTTGCAGGTCTGAAAACAAGTTGGTTGTCTACAATCAAATTCTGGAAATCTCAAAGAAAGAATGGCAAATCAGAGAAAATGATGACACTGGGCACAATTTGTTAGTTGGCTGATTCACCCAAGTTCACAGAGTTGACTCTGTAATTATGGAGAGTTCTCTGTCCAAATCAAAAAGAAAAAGAAAAAAAGACATAAAAATTAAAATACAGGCCAAGCACAGTGGCTCATGCTTGTAATTTAAGGACCATGGGAGGCTGAGACAGATGGATCACCTGAGCTCAGGAGTTCAAGATGAGCCTGAGCAAAGGAAGACCCATCTCTACTAAAAATAGAAAAAACTAGCCAAGTGTGGGAGCTATTAGGGAGGCTGAGATAGGGCGATTGCCTAAGCCGAAGAGTTTGAGGTTGCTGTGAGCTATGACACCATGGCACTCTACCCAGGATGACTGAGACTCTGTCTCAAAAAAAAAAAGAAAATCAAAATACATAATCTTATTAAAGATTGTGGGCAGGTACCATGTATAAAAAGGAACCAAGAAAAAGAATAACTTGGATATCTGGATAAAGGAGTTTGCAAGCCATTTTCAAAGTTCCCTAAGAAGCATCTCTAAAACCAACAAGGGGAGCCCAGAGTGGCCCCTCTGTCTGCCGTGTCAAGTTAATGCAGACTGGAGGAGAAACTTACAGTCTCACAATTCTGGAGGCTAGAAGTGTGATAGCAAAGCATTGGCCCTGCCTGTGCCCTAGCTCCTGCTGGCCGCTGGAAGTCCTTGGACTCCTTGGCTCCGAGGAGGTATTGCTCCAGTCTCCACCTCTGCCTTCACATGGCATTTTCCCCCTGTGTGTCTTTCATTCAAAATTTCCCTCTTTTTATGAGGACACTAGTCAGTGGATCAGGTACTCCCCCTCAGTCAAGTATAATCTCATCTCAATTATGTCTGCAAATTATGACCTCCAGTTAAGGTCACAGGCATGAGTAGCAGGGCTTAGACCTTTGGCTTGTATTCTGGAGGGTACAGTTCAGCTTATGAAACCCCCAGGCCCTTCTGCTGCCCTTCCAGCCCTGGACACTGAGCCCCAGCCCCCGAGAGCTATGTACGGCTCTTCAGGCTCACCAGGCTCTCCAGGCCCGCAGACACAGGAGGCCATCTCCTAGCAACATGCCCTCAGCGCTTTCCCTGTTACCTAGGAAACTATCTGGGACATTATCTTTGAAACTCAAAAGTGTGGTGGCTCACACCTGTAACCCTAGCACTCTAGGGGGCTGATGTGGGGGGAATGCTTGAGCTCAGGAGTTTGAGACCAGCCTGAGCAAGAGTGAGACTCTGTTTCTACTAAAAGAATAGAAAAACTAGCTGGGTATTGTGGCGTATGCCTGTGGAGGCTGAGGCAAGAAGATTACTCAAGACCAAGAGTTTGAGGTAGCCGTGAGCTGTCATGATGCCATGGTATTCTACCCAGGGTGACAGGATGAAACTGTCTTAAAAAAACAGAACAAACAAAAGAACTCAGGGGACATTTCCCTGTTCTGTAAAGCTTTCTTCCCTCCTACCTTTTTCAGAACTACTTGCTAGATTTTCGGAGCTCCCTGAACCCCTCTGCACATCTCTAGTGTGACAAATTACGGCTGCTCTTCCCACTAGACTGCAAGCTCTGTGAGGACAGGGGCTGTGAGTTTTTTCCTTTGTCCCCTCTGTGTCCACTGCACGGTGCGTGTCCAGCTGCTTAAGGGGCAGCACTCGACGGGAGGCCTAACTTGATGCGTCCCGTGGGCCTGGTTAAGCAGGCTAGCCTGGCTAGACTAAATTGTGCCATCCCTTCTAGCCCAAACCAGCACTTTCTGTCGGGTCAAGTGTGGGCTGTCAGTGAATTTCCAAACTAATTTTCCCTGCTCCCAGTCTCCGTGGGAGGTCTCTATGCTAGACCCTGTCAGGCCAAGCCTGGTGTGAGCTGACAGGCTGTGTTGGTCGCTCCCCAGCCGGCTCTCAGGGAGACTGCATGCAGGAGCTGTTGGCCGCTGGGTCCCAGGGCCACAATGCGGCATTCAGTGGCTGCTGGGGAGTGCCCCTATGTGTGTGTGGGCAGCTCACGGTCCAAGGCCAGCAAAGCCCCATAAAAATGTCAGCCTATGCAAAGGCCAGAGCTCTTTCTCTCCTGGCTGGTGGTTTTCTTCTTACTTATCTGTCTCCTTAAATAAGCCCTTCATTTTCTCTACCTGGGGCTGCTGCCCCTCCCATGCCCTCACTGCCAAGTACAGCTAAGTTGAGGTTTGGAGAAGGGACTGCACAGACAGGGCAGGGACTTCAGAGCTCAAAGGTCTTCTCGACAGGGAGTGTCCAATCCCTTCTTCCCATAGGTGAGAAACTAAGGCCAGGGATGGGCGAGGGCTTTGCCTAAAACCACACAGAAAATTGGCTAGGCACAGAGGGACAGAGCCTTGACCCCGTACCACAGAGACGGGCTCTCTCCCTTCAGACTACCTCTGTCTGTCTCTTCCAGACTTGAGGTTTAATTCCTGTGTGATGGCAGAATAAACTATGAAAAAAAGTTTGTTTGCACCCTTCAAGTGCCTCTGTCCACATAAAAGACATTAAGTATTCAAAGAGGCGCTGACCCCGTTCTCAGGGGCTTCTGCACAGGAGAGAGAGGAGGCAATGTTTGCTGCCCAGGGCTGTGGCATCAACCCGCCACCGGGACTGGAAATTGCAACCTAGGGGGAGTTACAGAAATAAAAATGGATTAGGTAGTCGACTGCAAGTTCAGTCTGAGCCAATTGTTTGTGTTTTAACCATTCATTAAAACAAAACCCAGTTCATTCTTCACCATTTATTTATAAGGCCTAGATGGTCATTTCAATTAAAGTCTTTAAAAAGTAAGGGGGAAAAACGATATTAGGATTCCTGTAAAACTCTGTCAACAAGAGCCAAATGAAACACTAACATTCTCACATTTGTGGGAGTTGGATCTGTGGCCGCTTTTTTCCAGCTATTCCCCAGGGTAGGCCCTAATGCTGTGATAAATGGAAGTCCGCGTACCTCTGCCTTGCTCCGAGGTCCCACCTCACCTGCCACCCACCTTCCCTTGTCGCAGGCCACTTCCACAATCATACCTCATCTTGTTCCATGAATTCCCTCATTGAAAGCTGAGCCTGTACTACCCCTTTTTGCTTGGCTTGGAATTCCCTCTCTGCCTTCTCTTCCTGCCCTCTCCCTTGCTTCTGTCTCTATCTGTCTAAATCTTCAATCTGCTCTCTAAGTCATACATCGCTCTCTCGTCTCTGCAGTCTGGTATTCCCTGTATCTCCAATGCACCTGATTTGCCTCTTTGCAGAACACGTGGCTTGTTATCTTTTCTATCCATTTATCTATTCATTTAATGTCATCTAGTCATTTAATAGTCATTTACTGAACTCCTGGGTGCTAGCTGCTGGGCCTGTCCTGCCCAAAGGAGCTCACCTCCCAACATGGGAGACAGAAGGCAGATAATTATAACAGAATAGTCACTGCTGCAAGATTTAGGATTTATTCTGAAGGCAATGGAAAGCCAAGAAGGGATTTCGGAGAGGCACAGTGGTGATGGGAACCAAAGTGTTCTGAAGGCTGTTCTTGGAGCAATGTGAAGGACATTTGGTGACGGAGGGGTGTGGCCGGGAGGGTAATCACGGTGGTTAGAGTGAAGGTTAAAAGGCTAATTAGGCGGTGATTGCAATAATTCCAGCATGGTATGAAAGCACACCTCGGGGGGTAACAAAAGGAATGCAGAGGAGAAATGGACGGGAAGGACAGGAAGGAGTTGTGGACAGAGACCCTAAGGTCTTTGGCTGGGGCTTTTGTGTGGAAGGTGATGTTGGTCACTGGTTCAGGCAGGAGCAGGTCTGAGGGAGGGCTGGGGCCTCACGCCTGCGTGTGCTGTTGTTAAGACCAGGTGCATGAAGGCAGAGATGGGCCTGGCTGTTCTACAAATCCGAAGCTCAGGTTCCCAGCAGGTCGCAGATCTCGATAAACAGACAAATTCTTCCTGCTGGCCCTTGAGATCAGCAGAAAGGACTGAGAATTACTCCTCTTGCCTTTCATTCTGAGTACAAGAGATCCTCATTTGCTTTGTTAATCAATGAAGAATTGAGACTCCAAAACAGATAGTGTAGGCAGAGAGAAGATGTCACATTTATAATACAGAATTACAGGGGAAGTATCATCATTCTGATTTACAACAGCTCTCTGTTTCTTCAGCTTTGTTGGAGCTGCTGGTACCTCAGGAGGCCTCAGGTTTTCAGTGAGCCCCATGAGTTTATGGAGGAAGCAGGCATGGGACTCGGAAACTTGTGGTGAGATTTCTGGTCATGCATTTGGACAAATCACTTCCCTTGACTAGGTCTTAGTTCTCTCTTTTAATTGCAGGATCTGGAAGACCATCTAGGGAAACTGCTGATTTAAAGAATCACGATCACTGAGATATCATCTAACTCCAGTAAGATTAGCCCACATCACAAAATCCCAAAACCAGAGATGTTGGCATGGATGTGGAGAAAGGGAACACTTCTGCACTGCTGGTGGGAATGCAAACTAATACGTTCCTTTTGGAAAGATGTTTGGAGAACACTTAGAGATCTAAAAATAGACCTGCCATTTGATCCTACAATTCCTCTACTAGGTATATATCCAGAAGACCAAAAATCACATTATAACAAAGATATATGTACCAGAATGTTTACTGCAGCCCAATTCATAATTGCTAAGTCATGGAAGAAGCCCAAATGCCCATCGACCCATGAATGGATCAATAAATTGTGGTATGTGTACACCATGGAATATTATGCAGCCTTAAAGAAAGATGGAGACTTTTCCTCTTTTATGTTTACGTGGATGGAGCTGGAACATATTCTTCTTAGCAAAGTATCTCAAGAATGGAAGAAAAAGTATCCAATGTACTCAGTCTTACTATGAAACCAATTTATAGCCCAAGAAGAAGGGGAAAGTTATAGCCTAAGAAGAAGGGGAAAGGGGAGAGTGAGGAGATTGGGTGGAGGGAGAGTAATTGGTGGGACCACACCTAAGGTGCATCTTACAAGGGTACTTGTGAAATTTACTAGGTGTAGAATATAAATGTCTTAACACAATCACAAGAAAATGCTGTGAAGGCTATGTTAGCCAGTTTGATGAAAACATTTCAAATTGTATATAAAACCAGCACATTGTACTCCATGATTGCATTAATGTACACAGCTATGATTTAACAAAAAAAAAAAAAAATCACAATCACACCTGCGGCACCTCCAGGCTCACCATGTGAAGAATGGCAAAGTGACTCTCAAGATAGCCAACCCTCAGGAGAAGGACTCCCTGAAGTCTGACTTCTCCCTAGAACAAGGGTGGTACTTATTTTCTTTCTCCTACAAACAGGAAACTAGTGGACCTCTCATGGTTGGGAATAATCTGTGCCTATAATGATGACCACTGAGCCGTATCTGTATTTCCTGTAAAGTATCAATTCACTTTGTGCAGAGAAGGCAGAGCTTTTGTAACTGTTGCTGCAGGAGGAAGTGGACTGACCTCTGGAAGGACGGGAGCATCGGGGAGGGTGGGACCTTGGTGCAGAGACCAAATTGCATCTCAGATTCTGGCCTGCCTGTGTGCGTTGTGCTGGAGAGACCCAGCATGATTTGGTTTGAGTCCTGGCTCTCCTATCTACTCACCAGAGGACCCTGGATAGTCATGCAACCTTGCAACCTCACTTAGCCTTAGTCTCCTTATCTGCAAAATGGGAATAGTAACAAACAGCAACCCTGGGGGGGGGGGGGTGAGATTGTGAGGACATGATGAGAGAACGCAGGGTCTGTCACATAGGATGAAGCCCGCAAAATTTAGCATTAGCGGCCTTTAGTTTTAGAAACATTACTCTTCAATTACCTTCGACTTTTCCGAGCCAAATAGAGGCTACCAGTAGGTAGGAAGTGGCCCTCCACAGCCAGCTTGGGGGCCTGTGGCTATGGTGGGGGAAGGGAGGGCTCCCTCTTTCCTGCAGCCTAGGGGAGCATAGGCATCTGCCCAGGCTAGCGGATTAGGCAAATGCAGGCCACACTTGCAAAGTAGGGGTCTCTTGGGGCTTGTTGCATGAAACTTGTGGGGACTCCTGTTAACTGTTGAGACTGCAGTGCTCAGTTGTGAACAGTCTCAAGTGTGGATCAACCTAGTGGACACAGATTCATATGGTTTGCTGGCTCCTTCTTAGCTTCCTAGGATGGGACACTACTTGGAATAAGCTGGGTTTGAACAAAAGCCTGGATTTTGTTTAATGGTGTGAAACATAGCAGGAAGATGTCTGTGTTTAAATCAAGGAGCCCCTGCCCTCCCCCCCCACCCCACCTCAGACCTCTTCCAGCTCTTCTAAGACCACTTGCACCCTGGGGTAGGGGTGTCAGGCTGCATTTGGGGCAGGCAGGCCAGCAGAGGGGGCTGTCTATTGAGTATTACCCCAGAGCAGAAGAATCATTCAGTTCAACATTGACTAACTTGTCACCTACTTTGCACCGTGCTAGGTGCCAGACACAGCAGAATTTCAGAGCTGCTAAAGAGGGGGAGGTGATGGAGACACGAATAACTGGGCTAGGTGTAGTTATGGGGCAAAGCTCAAATACAAGTACCCAAAGAGAAGTTCACAAAACTTTTTGTCACAGCAATACAGGACCATTCAGGGCCATTTCTAGCTTCAGGCTTTTAAAGAGATTCCAGCGACTTACCTGAAAGATTTCACATGAACAGACCTCGGTCTGGAAGTGAAAGCAAAACTAACATCTACCCCAGAGATACAGAGCCACTTGGAACATATTCGTGCCTTTATGTGTCCTCTCTGGTAAGTCGCTGTGCTGGAGGCTAAACTGCCTCTGGGAGAACAAATAGGGATGGGTATTTTCAGACCTGGACCTTGTCTGATGCTTCTTTGATTTGTCCCTGGTTCTCCTGGTCACTTGACACAGAGAAAACTCAAATGGAAGTTGACAAATAAAGAATGAACAAAAGAACAAATAAATGGTTTGCAGGTGGTCATATCATGGACCGTCTGCGGAGGGACTCCAGGGGGCAAAACTGGGAGTTCTCAGTCACACAAAGAACGCTTCTGAGCACTATCCTGGTTCTGTCGGGGTTTCAGGCAGCTGTCTGCATTCCTGGTTCTTGGTGTGCTCTTGGCCAAAGAAAGACTGGACACCCTAAAAGCAAAGCAAGCACGAAACAAAGTTTATTGAGGAAGAGAAAGATACATGTACAGAGCAAGATATGGTCACCATAGACAACAAAAAGGCCCCCTTGTCACAGCAAAGAGGACTTGGCTATGGGCTGGGGCCCTCTTTTATACTAGTGTACATTGGGGTCCATCTTGTGGTTTCGAGGTCACCTGCATGAGCCTCTCCTGGGGCTGCCTCTTTCTGCTCCTCACAGACCTTTTATGAGCCCAGGCTGGGCAGGGGTGTGAACTGCAGTGTAGATTTAAGCTAATGACAGGATAATTAGCCTTAAGACTATTCTAGCTCACCTTCCAGACTATTGTTGTACCTTTGCTGCTTGGCCTGTGAGCTGGAGGATCCTCTGCATCCTTTTGCAGGTAGCATGTTGAGTTCTGATTGGTAGATTGGTAGGCCTTTCCCTCCTCCCCAGTTCTGATTGGTAGATTGGTAGGGTGGTCTCTCCTCCCCAGTTCTGATTGGTAGATTGGTATGGCATTCCCTTCTCCCCAGTTCTGATTGGTAGATTGGTAGGGTGGTCTCTCCTCACTAGTTCTGATTGGTAGATTGGTAGGGTGGTCTCTCCTCCCTAGTTCTGATTGGTAGATTGGTAGGGCATTCCCTCCTAGGGCAATGGTTACTCCAGATAGGATTAAGGTGGAGCAGCACCAAGACAGGGGTCTGGGAGCCTACCTTTTGTCCTTTTTTACCTGGAGATGCAGAATCCTAACTATCTACTTAATAGCTCGACTCATGAAGGAAAAAGTCCAGCCTCTTGGAGGCTGAGAACGTAACCCACATTCTTGAACTCACACTTATTTACTGTCAAAAACTATCAATAGCACAAAAATATCTGCCTTCTAGGTCTCCTTAGAAAGTGTGGCTGAGAACATCAGTGTGAAAACGAAATGGCCACTGAACTCTGATCCTGGTGTTGGAGACCACCGCCACTGTCTCCTCCTGGCTGCCTCTTTCTGCTCCTGACTTGGAACCGCTATGCTCAGCTCACTGCTATTTACACATAGTCCACTTAACTTGGCAGGCTCTTCTCAACCATGCCTGTGTCCCCCACCTCCCAGACTAGCGGTTCTCAACCCACGCTCACAACCCACAGGAACTGTATTAAAGGCCATCGCATTAGGAAGATTGAGAACCACTGTCCTAGACTTAGCTCAGGTCACCTTCTGTTCTCTCTACCTGTTTAATCTTTAGCCACCAGAGAGGTCTATGCCGTATGAAGCTTTCTCTAGTCCATCCACTTCAGAGGAATCTCTCCCCATCCTGCTGATGGAGTGTGGTGAGCATAGCTCTGTGAGGTAGAGGCTTTGTGTATGCAGTAGGCAACGACAGAGCCTGCACAAACTGGCGGTCAGTTGCTTGGGGAATCTCTGTGGACCAGCTGATTTCCTTCGGGAAAGGGGGCCCTAAGGACTCTGGTTCCTAATGTGTCCAGATCAGTTATTGAGATGGAGACAACAAAGTGATATTACTTCTGGAACCTCCTTCCTTTGGAGGGACGGCTGTGGCAGGGTGAGACTCTAAGGCCGGCAGGCCTCCACCTTTTTGGCACCAGCAACTGGTTTCATGGAAGACAATTTTTCCATGGACAGAGGGGTAAGGGGATGATTACCTGAATCATCATTCTTGATGATTCAAGCATATTACAGCTCCACCTCAGATCATCAGGCGTTAGATTCTCATGAGGAATGTGCAACCCAGATCCCTGACATGGGCAGTTTACAGGAGGGCTCGTGCTCTTATGAGAATCTAGTGCTGCACTGATCTGACAGGAGGTGGAGCTCAGGTGTTGATACAAGTAATGAGAACGGCTGTAAATACAGATGACACTTCACTTGCTCAGCTCAATGGCTGCTCATCTCCTGTGTAGCACTGTTCCTAACAGGCCACAGACTGGGTAATAGTCAGTGCCCTGGGGATTGAGGGCACTGTTCCACTATGTTTCACTATGACCCTCCCATGTCCTTGGCCCTGAAGGCAGTTCTTTATGCTAATGGCTTTTTGTTTCCGCATTAACTAGGTAGCTAGGAATGGCTGTGCAGGGTTTCCCAGTGTGAGGGCACCTAGCTCAGGGCCCAGTGGGGATGATCCGCACCACCCTTTACTTCCTAAGTTGTATGTGCCAATGGGGGCTTTCTTGTTCAGCAGAGCGTACACCTTTTTTGAATATGCACGAAGGTAAACTGTGGGCTATGGACCTGCTCTAACATTTGCAGGGCCTGCGACAAAAATGCCAATTATTCAATTTACTATTTAAAAGTTATGAAATAAGCTTAAAACTATTAACTAAAGTATATTCTGTCCTCCTGCCTTGACAAATACATGTTTGTAATGACTTGAAGGCCACATTCTAATTTAGAATTCTCGGATTCTTAGAATTTTGCCCCAGAACTCGGTAGCACAAGGGGAGCTTACCCCTGTCCCTTGCCAAAACCCATTTTCTCCCCTCCCCTATTATTAATAATATCCCTGTCCCGAGGCACAGGGAGCCTCAGGTAACTGTATCTGAACACACCTGGGCACCCAGCTCTGATGTCCAACTTCTCTTACAAATTCTTTGAATACAAATATCCCTTGGTGTCCCCTGGGTGTAAGGGTGCTCACACGAGGTGTGTATCCTTGGTTTCCCCTGAGCCTGGGGGTGTTAACACTTGCTGTGTGACCCACACTCAGAAAGACAGAATGAGGAAAGGTCCATGTAAGCCACCAAAAGTGGCTAATGGTATTATGGCAGGGAATTTAGGGGTCCTGGGTAAGGATAAGTTCTAGAATAGGTAATGCAGGCTCCCAGTAGGCGTGTGCCCTTGACCTCTTGGACTCTTTGCCTGAGGAAATGGACATGACCCTAGATCATGTTGGACTCTCTCGCATGGACAGGAGACTCTCTTGCAGGTGGGATTGCTATACTGGCGGCACTTAGGCTTAGGTTCTGTGCTGGGGCTTAAAGTGGGGCAAATGAACTGGAAAGTGTAAGCTGTCATCTGGTGCCCCCTCCTCTGCCCAAGGCCAGATGGTGACATTCAGATAGTATGTGTCTACTCCTCTGTCTAGCAATTTGATGACAGCTGTCTTGTCATTTTTATATTCTTGGTAGCTATTAGTACTGTCCTTCCAGGCCTAAGTGTTCAAGGGTTACTTTAAAATTTTGCTATGCAATACACAGTGACACTAACACTGGATTCAGACAGATCCAGGACACTTGTGTTCTCTCAGCTTGGCCACACCTCACTGTCAGCCCAGAAGATCACGTTACCTTCCAGGCCTTGCATTTCCCCATCTATAAAATAAAGGTATTGGACTGAACAGTTTCCAAAGTCCCCTTCAGACCTGAAGATCTACAGTTTATGACTCCTAAAAACTACAGTTTTCCTTATCTGTCAATTGTACTCATTAAAATCACCAAGGAAGCTTTAAAAAAATACCCGTGCCCAGGCTCTGCCCCCAGAGGTTCTGCTTCGGTTGTTCTGAGGTGTGGCTGGGGCCAAAACTCCTCTGTGATTCTGAACCACTGTTAGGGTTGGACTGGAGCCCAGTCCCCCCCCAGTCACCCACATCCGAGGGACAATTGGGCTGGACAGATGCCTGGATGCCGAGCAGAACAGCTGGAGGAGAGGCTAGACGCTGGGGTCCTGGGGAAGGGGCCTCTTGCTCACCCTGCAGGAGGATGAGAATGCTGACGGCCAGCTTCCCACTGCCCTCTGGACGCCTCCCTGGCCATCTCCCCATCCTCCAGCTGAGAGCGGAGGGGAGGGGGCGGAGGAGCAGGCAGCTGCCTAATCTTGGGAGATTTTCTCAGGGGTGGGGGAGGCTAATGTTTGGCTCCAGTCTTACTCCCCCTTCACAGCTGGAGCTGGAACAACCAGAGTGAGCGCTGAGCCTGGGATCTCAGCTGCTGGCAGTTGTTTTCATGTTCTGTCCCCAACAGCTGCAAAGCCGCTGACATGTTGCGTATGTCCACATGCAAGCATGTACTCCAGCGGAACAAATGAGACAAAGAGGTAGAATTCCTAGCCTACAAGGTTGCCTGCTCTTGGTAGACCTCAAGATACCCTTTACAGCTCCCCTGACCTCACTTCTCTCCACTGTGTGACGCACGCTCCTTAGGGCTCCCAGCGCTGTTCCTCATGGAGAGTCCACACTGGTGGCAGACTCCGTCATTACGACAGCTGTCATTTACTGACCGGGAACCATGGGCCCAGACCTTCTCCTAAGTGCTGGAGGTTGATGTTTCTATTTAACCCTTAGAACAACCCTATGAAATCAGCACTATCATTATTTCTATTTTACAGATGGGGAAACCAGAAAGAGATAATATTTAATACAGGTTTACTGAGCTGCCAAGACTCCAGGATAGGTGGTCTGACACCAAAACCTGAGCTCTACCAGGCTGCTATGCTCCCTCCTGTGTGTCGTTGACTGTGGCCGAGGGCCTGTTTGATCAATGAAGGAGCTTTCCTTGAGCTCTGACGCACTAACAATGGAACTGCTCACAGTGACATACATTTTGCACTTTGATTTTTTGGTGGTTGTTTAGACTGGAGTTCACTGTGGACAGCACAGGTGAATTCATAAACCACAGTGTCAGAAGCACCTGCCATTGCCTGGGAAGACTGTGCTTCTGTGGGGACTGCAGATAAAGTGCTTGGAAAGGACAATGGTCCAGGGCAGCACGGCCAGGGACTCCAGGGACCAAAGTACTGTTGTAAAATCACTGAAAAAGAGAGTCCATGATGGTGCAGGATGTGCGGAACTGCACCTTTCGATTTGCAAAATCTCCTGCTTGTAAGAGGCCTGGCTCAGTGGGGTAGTTTTCGCAGCAGTGGTGTTAGGTTGTACTGAAATGTCCACCTGCCGTTGTTCTCTGCTTTCCAAGATGGCAGGGGCCGGAGAGTGGGGTTCATGAATGCTGCTAGTGATCTGTGCCCACAAAGCGTTTAGGCTTGGGGGTGCTTTCTGCTGAGCTGACTGACTTTGTATGTGCATGGCTGTGGGGAAGGGCCAGTCTGCCCAGAGGGGACTGGCAGTGAGAACAGAGTTACCCGGCCGATGAAAACAGATAGGACCCTTCACTGAAGAGTTCAGCTGCTGCCTTCTGAGCAATCTCACTTTAGCTCCCAAACTGCTTTTTATGAACTTGATTCTGTTTTTCTTCTCTCTTTAACAAAGTTTTGCCCCCATCTGTTTAATTATCAGTTGTACGGACAAGTCCTTTAGTTTTCCCTTACTAGATTTTAAATTTTTATTCATTAAGACATTGAAAAAAATTAAAGCTCTCTACTAGTGAGAGTTGACTCCTGCTTCAGAAAGGTGGACTTTTATGGTGGGTCAAACTTTAATGTGTTAATACATAAAAATCATCAGGATGTATTGTTAAAATGCGACTCTGGTCCCATAGGCCTAGGGTGGGGCCTGGGAGTTTCCATCTCTAATGAGGTTCCAGGTGAGGCCAGTGTGTTGGTTCCCAGGCCACACTTGCAGGTGTAAGGGTGTAGGGAGCCTGAAAGGCACGCCAAATTCACCGGAAGGCTAGAGACACCGTTGACACAGCGCACCTATGCTCCAGCCGGCCCACTGGCCAGTGAGTCACACAACCCCGTGGCTATAGGAAGCCTGGGTCAGCCTCTCTTGGATCAGCCTCTTTCAAATGAGCCCATCCCCTGTGAGACTGCATCCACATCCTCCTCTCTGCACCCCCATGGCTGCTCAGATGCGTTTGCCCTGAGTCACCGAAGTGGGACCTGGTGGGCCGTGAGGCCAGAGAGGTGGACGGGGTCATGTGTGCAGCACCCTGATGGCCGTGTGGAGTGTTGAGCAGAGGAGTAATATGATCTGATTTTTACTTTAGAAGGTTCACTGTGGTTAGGAGAACAGGCTCGCTTGAGAGAGAGGATAGGAACAGAGAGGAGAGGTAAATGGATGTGAAGTTGCCGGTGTGAGAAGGTAGCCGGCACAGACTGCTAGCGACAGATGGCGGGGGTGTATGCATAGGACTACCCTGTTTATACTTTGGAACTTCTTGAGAAAGGGGCTGTGTTTATTTTATTTATTTAATGTTAAAGACAGAAATAGGATCTCTGCTCTGTTGCCAAGGCTGGAGTACAGTGACATGATCATAGCTCAGTGTAACCTCCAACTCCTGGGCTCAAGTGACCCTACTGCCTCAGCCTCCCAAGTAACTATGATGAAGGGCATGTGCCATCACGCCTGGCTTTTCTTTTCAATTTAAAAAAATGTTTTTTCTAGTGATGGGGTCTCACTATGCTGCCCAGACTGGACTCCAACTCCTGGCTTCAAGTAATCCTCCCACTTTGGCCTCCCAAAGCTCTGGGGTTATAGATGTGAACCACCATACCCTGGAGGAGTATGTTTTAGCCATTTGCCTTCCTCATTCAGCCAAGTTGCATGAGCAATAATACCCCCAGCTGTAATTCTCTCAAGTCCCATTTGTGCATCCATCTGTAGCAGCCTGGCTCCTGCCCATGATCCTATTGAAGCTGCTCTGCTACAGGCCCCCGGAAAGCTTCATATCATAAATAATTTCATCTTAAAACTCCATCTCACCCCTTCTGTTCAACATTGTACTTCAAGTCCTAGCTTAAAAAAGTACCAAAGGGAAAAAAAAGGTACACGCGTCAGAAAGAAAGAACTAAAACCATCTTTTTTTGTGAATGATGCAATTATGTATGTAGGAAATCCTAAGGAATCTTTAAAAAGCTACCAAAGCCCATAAATGAATTTGCAATGTCACAGGATGTAAGATCAATATATAGAAACCAATAGTATTTTAGCAAAGCACAACCCAAAAAATAAAACTTCAAAAATTTCAGTAATTGGCCGGGTGTGAGGGCTCATGCCTGTTATCCCAGAATTCTGAGAGGCCAAGGCGGTTGGATTGCCTGAGCTCATGAATTGGAGACCAGCCCCAGCAAGAGTGAACCCCCTCTGCCGTCTCTAAAAATAGCCGGGCATTGTGGTGAGCACCTGTAGTCACAGCTGCTTGGGAGGCTGAGGCAAGAGAATCGCTTGATACAAAGATTCTGAGGTTGGTGTGAGCTATGATGCCATGGCACTCTACCGGGGCAACAAAGTGAGACTGTCTAAAAAAAAAAATTATTTTTTAAGTAATTGACAATGGCATAAAACAATTTAGCATTAAATTTAAAAAAAGATATTTAAGACTTATACAGTGAATGAAACATGGCTGAAAGGAATTGAAGAATACCTGAATAAACAGAAAAATGCTGCATTATGGTTTGGAGGTCTTAATATTGTTAATTAAAAATGATAATTCTCTATAAATTATTCTATAGGTTCAGTGAAATTCCAATAAAAATTTTAGTCAGCATATTGTAGGGATTGAGAAACATATCCTAAAATTTATTTGAAATACAAATAACCTAAATTAAAGCAATTTAACAAAATAAACTTAATTGTTGTAAAGTACACATAAATTTGCCATTTTAAGGTGTTTTTTTTTTTTTTGTTTGTTTGTTTTTTTTTTTTTTTTTTTTCTTGCTCTCTCTCTCTGTTTTTCAGGCTAGAGTGCTGTGGCATCATCATAGCTCACTGCAACCCCTAACTCCTGGGCTCAAGCAATCTTCCTGCCTCAGCCTCCTAAGTAGCTGGGACTACAGACACCTGCCACAAGGCCTGGCTAGATTTTCTAGTTAGTAGAGATGAGGTCTCTCTCTTGCTCAGTCATGCTGGTCTTGAATTCCTGAACTCAAGGGGTTCTCCCACATAAGCCTGCCAGAGTGCTAGGATGACAGGCATGAACCACTGGGCCTGGCCATTTTAACTATTTTTAAGCTTCTAGTTTCATAGTGTTAAGTGTATTCACATTGCTGTACAACCAATCTCTGGAACTTTTCCATCTTCCTCAACCAAATGCTATATCCACTAAACAGTAACTTCCCATTCCCTTCCTTCCTTTCAGCATCTGGCAACTACCACTCTACTTTCTGTCTCTAAGAATTTGACAACTGTAGTTACCTCACATAAATGGAATCATACTGTATTGGTCATTTTTGTGACTTATTTTACCTAACATACTGTCCTCAGGATTCATCCATGTTGTAGTTTGCATCAGAATTTCCTCCTTATTTAGACTGAATACTAGTCCATTGTGTGTGTTTATATATGTACATATGTGTGTATATGTATATACACAAAGCACATTTTTTTTTATTAGTCAGTGATCACTTGGGCTGCTTTTGCCTTTGTCTCTTGTGAATAATACTACTATAATCACGGATGTACCAAATATTTATTCCAGGCCCTGATTTTGATTCTTTTGGGTATATACCTAGAAGTAGAATTGCTGGGTCATATGGTAACTTTATTTTTGATATTTGGAGGAACTACCATTTCCAAAAGGGCTGCACCATTTAAATTTCCACCCACACTATCTAAGAGTTATTATTATTATTATTATTATTTTTTTTTTAGTAGCCGTTTTAACAGGTATGAGGTATTGTCTCACTGTGGTTTTCATTTGGATTTCTCTAATAATTAGTAAGTTGAGCATCTTATTAGCCATTCTGTTTCTTCTTAGTAGGAATGTCTACTAATATCTTTGACACAAAACAAACAACATTTGAACAAACGAAGTTAAAAAATCTATAGTACCTGATATTAAGACTTTACTGTAAGACTATAGTAATTTACACAGTGTGGTATTGGATACCAATAAGAATATATCAATGCAACAGAACTGAGAGTCTAGAAATAAATCCTTATTCTTATAATCAATTGATTTTAATAAAGCCAGCAGAGTAATTCAATAGGGAAAAATTAGTTTCTTTTATAAATGATCTCAAAATAGCTAGTTATAAAAGATAATAACCATAACCTTTTTTTACACCATATATAAAAATTAATTCAAAATGATTACAGAGCTACAATTGTAAAACTAAAAGAAAACAACAAAAAATTATTTGTAACCCTGCACTAAGCAAAGGTTTCTTAGCACACAAAAAGCACTAATTATAAAAGAAAAAAACAGATTCATTAGATTTCATCAAGATTTAAAACTCTTGGGGTGGCACCTGTGGCCCAAGGAGTAGGGCGCTGGCCCCATATACCCAGCGTGGTGGGTTCAAGCCTGGACCTGGCCAAAACTGCAAAATAAAAAAAAATAAAAAATAAAAGATTTAAAACTCTGCTCAGTGACAGGAAGTGAAAAGAGAAATCCCAGACTGGGAGAAAACATTTGGAAAGTATCTGACTTAAATTTGGAATATATAAAGAACTCCTCTAACTGAATAACAAGGCAGTCATCCAAACAAAGGGTTTGAATAAATATTTCCCCAAAGAAGATATATGAATAGTCTACAGGGGCATGAAAAACAATGCTCAACACCACCACTCACTAGGGAAATACAAATTAAAACCACAATGAAACACCACTATAGCCCACTGGAATAGTTAAAAACAAGACAAAATAAAACAAAATTCCAAGTGTTGATAAAAACATAGAGAAACTGGAACCCTCACAGTTGCTAGTGGAAATGTAATACAGTATTGTAGCTATACAATTATAGCCTCTTTGTAAAAGTTTGGTAGATTCTTTTAAAAATTATCATTTTGCCAGATACAGTGGCTCATACCTGTAATCCTAGCACTTGGGGAGGCCCAGGTAGGTGGATCGCTTGAGCTCAGGAGTTCAAGACCAGCCTGAGGCAGAGCGAGACCTCATCTCTAAAAATAGCTGAGCATTGCGGTGGACGCCTGTAGTCCCAAGCTACTCAGGAGGCTGAGGCAGTACAATCACTTGAGCCCAAGAGTTTGAGGTTGCTGTGAGCTGTGACACCATAGCACTCGACTGAGAGTGACAAAGTAAGACTATCTAAAAAAGAAAAAAAAACAGAAGTTATAGTTTCAATATGAATTTCCCTGGTAACTAATGATATCGAACACTCCTTCATGTGCCCATTAGATGTTGTCTTGCACACGCTTGCTATGCAACTCAGCAATTCCACTCCTAGGTATTTACCACAAATATACATCCTACTGAAGAGTCATAAGTAAATATCCATTGCAAGATTGTCATAATAACACGAAACTGGAAACAATCCAAATGTCCATCAAGAACAGGCTAACAGTAAGAAGCCCAACACAGAAGACAGTGTAATTCTACTTGTATGAAATCTCTAAAAATGGCAAAACTATAGTGATGAAAGCATATCTGTGGTTGTCTGGGGATGGGTGTGGGCTCAGGGATTGACTGAAAGGGGCATGAAGGGAGTTTTTGTGGTGATGAAAATGTTTTAATACTTGATTGCGGTAGTGGTTGCTTAACAGTATACATTCAATGAAACTCAATGAACCACCCACTTAAAATGAATGAGGTTTCTAATATGTTTTTGATATGTAATTTATAGCACAGTAAAGTGATTTTTTTTCTTGAGACAGAGTCACACTTTGTCGCCCTGGGCTTCAGCATCATGGTAGCTCACTGCAACCTCAAACTCCTGGGCTCAAGTGACCCTCCTGCCTCAGCCTCCCAAGCAGCTGGGACTATAGGTGTATATCACAGTGCCTGACTAACTTTTCCATTTTTAGGAGAGAAAGGGTCTTGCCCTTGCTCAGACCAGTCTCAAACTCCTAAACTCAAGGAGTCCTCCCTCCTCAGCCTCCTAGTGTGCTAGGATTACAAGCCAGCAAGACCCACTGTAAACAATTATTCTTTAAGGTATAAAACTTATCTATTCAAAAAACTGCCCTCCCCAAACCCACATACAACTCTCTGCTTTATCAAGCTGGGACTTTATCAAGCTGGGACCTTTCCTGGTCCCCTTTAACTTCCTGATAACCCAGGAACAAACACTTCCCCTGGGTTAGCGCCTGGCCGCTGCTGGCCGCTGCTGGCCGCTGCTGTTTCATGCCACACCTCCTGCCTGTGTCTTTTCACTCATCTCCCAAGAGCAGGTGACACTCAGAGGTCCATCCCCATCCTGACCTCTTCCCTCCGCTTCAGACTTGCTGATTCTGGCTTTTATTTTTGTTTTCTGCTTTCAGAATATCACCTCCGCCCATAATAGTAGGTACTATAGACCCCATATACACAACGTTTTATTGACCTCTCTTCCCCTTTTCCTGTTCCTCCCCTCATATCCTTCCTCTGTCTCCATGTCACCACCATCTGCACACTCAAACTAGAAATGTGAGGGTCAATTACAAATCAATCACCAGAACTGGGACTTTTTCTGTTTTTGTTTTTAGGTAAAGTGTTCAGATTTTAATGTTCAGTTTGATTAAGTCTGACAATTGTATATACCGGTGTAATCATCACCTAACTAAAATATAGAGGACATTTCTATCCTCTGAGAAAATTCCCTTAGGCCTCTTCGCACTCAACACCCCTCCCCACACATATACAAACACCCTAAAACACAAGCATACACTCACTATCTTATTTATCTTCCCCACCCCCAGGGGGGCCAGGTTTGAACCTGCCACCTCTGGTATATGGGGCGGGGGCTTTCTCCTTTGAACCACAGGCACCACCCTCCCCTGCACTATCTTATTTTTAATGTTACTTGTTAGGTTTGTCTGTGAATGGAATCCTACAGTCTGTACTATTTTGTGCCTGGTTTCCTTCACTGAATGTTATGTTTTGCTAGTCCGTGTTTCACTATAGTACAGTTCGTGCCTCTTTGGTGCTGAGTGGTATTCTATTGTATGAACATACCACAGGTTATTCCGCCATTCCCTTGTCGGTAGATATTTGGATTGTTTCCAGTTCTTCATATTTGGATAAGGCTGCTATAAACACTCTCTACAGTTTTATTGGGAACATGTTTTTCTTGAACAAATACCTAGAAGTGGAATGACTAGATTATAGGATAGATGTATATTTCATTGTATAAGAAACTGTCAAATAGTTCTGCCAAGTGTTTGTATCATTAAGTTCTCCCACCAGCAGTGTAGGAGAGTTCCAGTTTCTCCCTGTTCCCACAGGCCCTGGGTGTGGTCAGTCATTTAGGTTTCAGCCATGCCAGAGGCTGTGAAATGAGATCTTGTTGTGGTTTTAATACGCATTTCCCTGATTGCTAGAGATGGTGAACACCGCTTGGTGTTTTTATTGGACGTTATCTTTTTCTGTGATGTTGCTATTTGTGTCTTTTATTAGATCGTTTGTCTTTACGTTTTTCATTTGTTGGACAGTCTTGTTAGTGTTTAAACCTGAAGCGTTTTCTCATTTGGGTCCCTTCCTTTCCACCCCACTGCCTCTCCACAGGCTCAGGCTCTTCCCAAGCCCCATCTCCCACCACCCCCAGGCCCCACGGGCTGACAAGCAGTGCTGATTCTCACTGCTGGGCCTTGGCCTTGTCTTCCTTGACCTGGAACATCAGCCCCACTGCTCACTCTCTGACTCTTCTTTTTCTTCTTATATAAGTGTCAGGGCAAATGGCATCTCTCCTTAAAGCCCCAGACAGAGGTAGGTCCCTCCTCTCTGTACCCATAGCAACAGGGCATCCATCCACAGAGCCCCAACCTCGGACTGAGGGAGTCGTCTGTTTCTTAGACAATGATAGCAGAAAAAAGCTGCCCATGGTTTTAATTTAAAAATAAAAAAAAAGAAGAACTGTGTGCATGGAGGGGTAGGCAGGAGGGGATGAGGTGAGTAGACATAATTCCTTCAACTCACACATGGAGAAGAGCTTCCTGCTGTGCCCACCCCATGGCGTGGTGCTCTCCGGGCTCTCCCTGTCCCAGCCAACTAAGTCCCCTTGCTTCCTAGTTTGTCCCGTTGTTAAAGACACATGGAAGAGCCCCCTCTTCCTGATGAAGCCTGTTGGAGGAAGAGTGTAGAGACTCCAAACCCAACTTCTAGGCCTGCAGGGTGACTCTGTTTTTGTCCCTTCCTGCTCATTCCAGAGACTCCTGGGGGAATTTGATAATGATCTGCCCACCTGTGAGACCCGGCCTCTCTGTTCCTACTGAGGCATGGTTGAATGGGAAGTCAGATGCCGGCATTAGCAGCTCATTATGTTATAACAGGAGGAGGAGAAGAATTCAAGACTCAGGCAGAGAGTGAAGCTCGAAGGATCAAACCCTCCACCACCACCCCTCGGGCTCAGTTCTCCTCAGCATCTTTGTCTAGAGGGTGTTCCATGTCCCTCTTAAATCCTGATGCATGGCTCGGTGCCCGTGGCTCAGTGAGTAGGACACTGGCCACATACACCAAAGCTGGCCCAGGCTTGCTAAACAACAACTGCAACCAAAAAATAGCAGGGGGCTGCATCTGTGGCTTAAAGGGGTAGGGCACCAGCCCCATATGCCGGAGGTGGTGGGTTCAAACCCAGCTCCAGCCAAAAACTGCAAAAAATAAAAAATAAATAAAAATAAAAAAAATAAAAAAAATAGCTGGGTATTGTGGTGGATGCCGGTAGTCCCAGCTACTTGGGAGGCTGAGGCAAGAGAGTCGCTTAAGCCCAAGAGTTTGAGGTTGCTGTGAGCTGTGACACCATGACACTCTACCAAGGGTGACATAGTGACACTCTGTCACAAAAAAAAAAAATCCTGATGACAGGAACTCACCATCTTGGGACAGCTCTGACAAGGAGAAGACTCCATTTGAACTATGGTCACTCCCCTTTTTGTCCACATTCCAACTTTTGGGGCCACAGGGAGTGAAACGTGGGTCTTCCCCATGAAAATCTCTCAGGTATGTGAAACCATCTCTCCTGTTGTCCAACTCTTTTTCTCTCCAGGCCAAAGGTCCTCCACTCCTACAAATCTTCTCCCTGTGACATGGTTTCAGGTTCCCCCAGCAACCGCCCTGCTGTTACCATGCCATCTGCAAACTTTCTGTGGTCTCCAGGGGATTCACAGCCTGGATGTTCTCTTTACCTCCCACGTCCAGTCATCTTGCTAAATCAGCTTTTTTTGTTTTCCTTTAGTTGGCCATGTTCTTGGCAAATAGACTCAAGCTACTCCCTTACTCATTGTAACCGCAGCAGAAAGGACTGTGCCCTAGACACCTCTGTCACCCTCACAGCACCCGCTATATCTTTAGGGGTAGGTGGGGGCTAAGGGAATGTTTGCAAAAGTGAAGTGAACGGAGAAGACTGGCTGGAAGGTTGGAAGAAGTTTTTCTTTAAGGTCCCAGTTCTCATCACCAACACGGTCACTGTCGGTGGTAAGAGGAAGGTAAAGCGGGTCTAGGGAGAGCCTGCTATGGGCTGGTTTCGATGACAGACTCTCCCCTAGACACATGGCTTTCCACTTTCCCTTCCTTTTTGTCCCCTTCTTGAAACCTGTGTCTTAGAAAGGGTGTTTACATGAATCAGTTTGGAGAGCCCCTTCTTGGATTTAGGATTCACATGTAATGTAACAACTGTGAATGCTTCCAACACGGGGAATGCTTTCCCGGGAAGCCCACTGGTCTGGGGCCCCTCTTAGCTCTGGGCTTTAGACCTTGACTTTCTCTTCAAAATAAACTGCCAGGAAGATTAGCTATCTAAGGCAGGCCTCATAAGTCGTGGTGTGGAGGAAAGGCTGTCCTAGGCTGCATCCTGAAACTGAGTTCCACACAAAGCCTGGGTTTCCCGAGTTTGCCATCAACTTCCTTGGTGACCTTAAGCCTGTCTCTCTGGAACCCAGCCCCCTCACTGGCAAGGAGCCCAATAGACTCTTACGAGTTGGAAGCCGTCCCCTGATACTGACTTAGGGCACGAGGGTTTCTGCAGGCACTCCAAATCTTAACAAGGAAAAAAAAAGAAAAATCCCATTGCCAAGAAAATTTTGGAATTAAAAGTTCTCTTTTGTGCCTTTCCTTTTAGCTTTAAAGGTTGTGGCAAAGCTGACCTATTCCTTCTGCACCAGTAACAAAGCCTCAGATACCAGAGTGTCTTGCTCTGGGAACCAACCTTCCTTCCTTCCTTCCTTCCCTTTTTCTTTCTTCTTCTTCTTTTTTTTTTTTTTTTTTTTTTAGTTTTCAGCTTTATGACAGGCATTGAGAAAAGTTATTGAGTTCCCATGCTATATACTACATTAAAGTTTGGAAAAGAAACCTAACTAAAATATAACACAGTTGTAAGACAAAAGACTGCAGTTTCACACAAGGATGTCTATGCTAAGATTTGATTCCAGTCCATTCTCTCAGCACAAAGTGATCTTCCTTAGTTTCACAGATCTGTGGGAGCAAGGACCTGAGCAGTCTGGGCCAACCGGGATCACTCAGTGAAGAAAAATGCCCTTTGTGACATTCAAGTTGCATTTGTCTGGGGTTCCCACACATACCCATGGAATCTGGGAGATTAACAGTGAAAAATGACCTATTTTAACAGGTGCATACTTGTGTGTAAGTGGGATTTAGCTGAGCGTGGAATTATTTTAACATGGAAATAAGTTGTGGACATTGAGAAACCCCACTCTTTGACCACACAGGAATCAGACACATGGTCAACATTTGGGAGTTTCTCAGGACTTGAAACGGATGTGTTGGTTGGATTTTTCCAGAGGAAGCTACAATATCACAGGGAAATAAACACTAATGCCTACAAAACATGACTGTTCATGTTCCAATTCCTTCTTCAAAGAATGTCCCTTTTCTCAAAGGAACAGAGAGTGAAACTTCCAATGAGTAAATCTGTTTAGGAAAGATAATTTCAAATGTATAAAATTCCACCAGGTAAAGCAAATCCCCGTTTCTCAGCATGGTGCCTTTCACAGGTGCGGTGGTCCAGCGAGGAGAGCAGCAGCCCGGTCTGAACACCCAGGTCCAACAGCTGTGAGACGTCTGACCCAGGCCAAGTCCCTGATGGTCTTTGTGCTTTAATTTTCTCACCTGTGAAATGGGGCTTGTGCACAGCCTGCCTCACAGAGCTATTGGAAAGGGCCTGTTAGACGATAAATGGAAAGATCCGTGAATGAGTAAGGGCTGTCACGGTCACTGGGTCTGCCACTACCGTGCCAGTGACTCCGAAGTGCACATGCGGTAGGGTGGAGTAGCAGAGGGGGAATCGTGGAGGCTTGGTGATGTCTCCCGGAGAAATGAAGCTTTCTTCAGGGTGACAGCTGCTCTTTTCCATAACTTGACTTTGCCTATTCGAATAACTCAGAGGTGGGAATCATCAGAATAATCACAGGTGAATGGAAACACGTTCCTCTAGAGGATAAAGAATTGAATTTTCTTTTTCTTTTTTTGAGACAGAGTCTCACTATGTCCCCCTAGGTACATTGTCATGGTGTCACAGCTCACAGCAACCTCAAACTCTTGGGCTTAAACAATTGTCTTGCCTCAGCCTCCCAAGTAGCTGGGACTACAGGTGCCCGCTACAATGCCCGGCTATTTTTTGTTGCAGTTGTCATTGCTGGTTAGCTGGCCCAGGCTGGATTCAAACCCGCCAACTTCAGTGTATGTGGCTGGCGCCATAACCCCTGCGCTACGGGCGCCAAGCCTGAAATCTGCCTTTTCAAGATTGCTAGATGATGCCTCTTAAGGAAACGTTTCTAAAATAGCCCTAAAGGGAGGTTTTCGATATCTCTTCATGTTTTTATGGCATTAGAGAAAAGCACATTCCAGGTCATTTCTTCTGGAGAAACGTATTGGCTGTATGACTTTGTTCAGGTCACTTAATTTTGCTAAGTTTCAGTGTTCTCACCTTTAAAAGGAGGAAAATGTAGCCCTCCTATGCACAGGGCTATGCATGTGTGTATACACACATATACAGACACAAACACACACAGGATAGGGAAGCCGTGCTTGCTGTGCTGACGGGACATTTTTGTTCTTTCTACCCCACCCCACTCAGAACCTGAGGCCATCGGCAAGGTGAGGTCCTTTGGAAAGATGACTGAGGGTGCACATGGAAAATGTGCACCCTCAGTTTCTGAGGGTAGGGTTTTAAAGGGTGTGAGGGCACAGTGTTTGGTCAGGGATAATTATTGTGACTATTTAATTTCTTATTAGGTGCCAGGCATACAGTAAGCCCTACTACGTGTCAGGCATATGATAAACCATGTCATCATTTAACCTCAGTAACAGTTCTGGGAAGGAGTTCTGTCCCCATTTTGCAACTGAGGAAGCTGAGGCCCAGAGATGCCCCCTGACCGGCACAGGGTCTCACAGCCAGTAAGTGGTGACGT
Organism: Loris lydekkerianus; assembly: GCA_963574355.1. Taxonomy (NCBI): domain Eukaryota; kingdom Metazoa; phylum Chordata; class Mammalia; order Primates; family Lorisidae; genus Loris; species Loris lydekkerianus. The sequence goes on along the minus strand of CAUYPK010115974.1, from coordinate 2,262 downwards.
TGGCTTAGCACTCTTTTCTGTTTGCTGTGGAATCTGGCCTCTTCCTGACTACTCCCGTGCAGTGAACATCCCCAGCTGTTTAACAAAGAAAGGCAATCTGGTCTCTGAGCCCTGTGCCCTTTTTCTGCATTGAGCATGTGTAATTTTCGCCTGTTGTCCCTAAATCATTTAATTATAGTCTTTTGAAGCCCATTTTCTAAGTCTGGGGTCCATAGTTCTGTCACCACTCACCCCACGTGCCCCCCCTCCAAATGCTCCTGACTCTGGGCTGGCTCCACTGCTCTCCTTCGGCCCAGCAGTCCCAGGTTCCCAGGCTGAGTTTGCTGGACCTGCAGCAACGGGTAGAAGGGGCCTCGTCCAGGCAGAAGTTTCTCAGTTCCTGCAGCAGGGGGCTCCTGGGCCCTGGCTCAGGCCACTCAGGGAAGAAGGGCTGCCAGGACAGAGCAGTGGGCTCTGAGAGGCCCTCCCAGCCACCTTATTTACCGTTGCCCAGACTCCCAGGCCAGGCCCTGTCAGCCCAGGCCTGCCCAAGGCCCTGGGAGGTGATGGGGGAGGGGTAGTTTCAGTCTCTGATGAAAGCGCTGAAACCAGCACCAAGCACACATGAAAGGACGAAAGAAGAGGCATGAGGCTGACTGCCAGGTGGCAGGCGTGATTGAACTTGTCTCCCACTTGGGGAGACAGAGACAAAGACCACGTCATCCCCCAGAATGAGTGACTCTGCCCCCACCGGGCTGTTTCTGAGTGAGGCCTCCATGCCTTTAAGAATGATGCCTGTGGCCTCCCAAGTTCCGAGCAATATCCCCTGGCCGAATGGGCCGTTCCCATCAATATTCAGGAAGCCCAGTGTTGGGAAACTCAACAGCGTGAGCTGAGAGGTAGCACCATTAATTCCTGTCTAGACTAGATTTTTGGAACCCAGGCTCCCAAGATGAAAGAGCACATTATGAAGACAGGACATAAATCTACCATGCCAACAAGACCCACATTCACCTCGGATTATTTACACCTTCTTCCCTCTGGTCATTGCCTGTCCCAGTGTAGTCCACTTGCAAGTCTGGACAGGTTTGTGTAACATAGCCCAACCTAAGGGAGCCAGTCACAGAAATTCTCATTCTGAGGAGCCCTTCGCTGCAAGCCAATTTGCCCCCGCCTGACTCCCTGAGAAGTTTTTCCTTTCTCCTGGGCCCTTAAAGACACCCCAAACGCGAGGAAAGGGATGGTGTTAGTCATAAACATGCAGTTTAACCTGGCTGGGGAGGGTCACCAAGTGTGCATTACTAATTCCACCCCCACCACACCCTTGGTCCCATGCCCAGCGCCTTTGTCAGGTGGTTGGTTACTCAAGGATGTGGGAAACTGCTGGAGCAAGGCTGCTGACGTGGCCCCTTCCAGAGTTCCCAACCTGGGCTCCACAGCGACAGCTGGAGCTCACCATCTGCCCAGTCACCCAGGGGTGGGGGGGCACAGAGGGCAGTGAACTTCTGCTGGGCAGATGGTTCTGGGTGTTGCAACCCAGCTGTGGGGTTCCAGTAATATCGGGGAGCCAATCATATCTCTCCTCCAGTGTCAGCCCTTGTCATCCGAGCTGTGTAGGGGCCATCTCAATGCGGATGACCCTAGGATACTTACCAATTAAGAGACGAGCATGAGGCTGTTGATCTGCAACTCCTCTTCTAGGTGTACATCCAAAGGACCAAAAATCATTTGGCAATAAATATATTTGCACCAGATTGTTCATTGCAGCTCAATTCATAATTGCCAAGTCATGAAAGAAGCCCAAGTGCCCATCGACCTATGAATGGATTAATAAATTGTGGTATATGTATACTATGGAATACTATGCAGCATTTAAAAAAATGGAGACTTTACCTCTTTTATGTTTACATGGATGGAGCTGGAAAATATTCTTCTTAGTAAAGTATCTCGGGAATGGAAAAAAATATATCCAATGTACTCAGTACTACTATGAAACCAATTTATAATCACTCACACTTGCATATGAAAAATGAAACACAACTATAGCCTAGTATGAAGAAGGGAAGGGGAGGAAGAGGGGAAGGGAGGGGGGTGGGTCGACAGAGGGAGGGTTAGTAGGGGGACCACACCTATGGAGCATATTGCAAGTACAAGTTGGATCTATCAGGTGTAGAACACAAATGTCTTAACGCTGTAATTGGGTAAATGAGGTGAAGGCTATGTTGATTAGTAGGATGTAAGCACTCCAATTTGTACAAATAATCAGCACATTGAATCCCATAA